>KL660879.1:3988-98935 GCA_000732775.1 Stachybotrys chlorohalonatus IBT 40285
CACTACATCATTCACGCCCAATGCCATGGACCAACATCACCAGCGGTCCCAACACAGGTAATCACCACCTACAGCAACATTGACGAAAACGAACGTACGCACACAACAGCTCCAGAATCGACTTGAATGCGAGGCCCAATCCGCCGACTCAACTGGCCCCGCCAGCTTTCCGGGCGAGAGAGGTATCTTTCTTGGGGGTGGGGAAAAGCCCGCCTAGGTAGGTACATGTACACTTTCGCACAGTCGTTCGCAGTCGCAAAACTCACCCGCCCAAAGTCCCGGGGAGGGCCCACCGGCCACTTTTCCTCACATAATTCAAGCCATAATTACCAACCGCTCGCCTGCATCTTCTTCTCCTCTTCTTCGCACAAGCATACTTCTTGCTCTGTTTCTCCTCCCCGTCCCCCACTACGCCGACGTGAGAGCTGCATCACCGAGGTCATCGCTGCTTTCCTTTCCAGAGGGCATTGTTTCCTCCCCGTGCGTTGTTTCGTGGGACCTCGACCCTGCCACCTTCGCCGTCAACACAGCTGGGCCAGGATGGCAGCGCTTTCGCTCCGGGCGGCATGGCCAACTGGCATAACATGTTCAGCGTCATGGCAGTTGCTTGGATCTATCGAGGGCCTAGATACAGTTTGCTACAACCACGGAGCTGCCGCAAGCCTGTACGACCCATCTGCCGGTCGCCATGACGCAAGCTACAGGCACGTCGCTTCAACGTCGCTTCAACGTGGGTAGCTCTTAGCCTGACAAAGTATCGACGCCGACATCCGCGAGCACTGATACTGTTATGATTGGGGTATTTGCCTTTTTTCTTCCTGGCTACTCTGATTCTGTTTACTGAGCATTGCAGGTTGCGAGTTGCCTCCCAATGACACCGACTCCCACCACCAAGCCCGACGTCAGGCCATTAAATCTGAACTCCCAACTCCGCGCAATGCCTGGACCACTACTATACATTCGACGTTTCTGTACGACAGTGTGCTTTCCCACGACCGCAACTTCAGTCGGCCGCGGTGACAACAAGGCGGGGTATAACACTCTCCTACTATAATACACGATGCGCATGGGGTTCTCATGACGTCCCCACTTGCGGCTGAGGTTGAGGTTGCGGCTGCGGCGGCCGCGGCACTTGCGTTTGCAACTGCGGGTGTGCCGGTGGCGGTATTGGCGGCGAGTGCTGCTGGGAAAGCTGCCGTTGGTGCTGAGGCGGTGCCGCCTGAGAAGGTCCCTGAGGTGCCGCGGCAGCCTGTCCAGCTTGGATCGCACGGACGGGTGGCCCTTGACCACCGCCCGCTGCGTCCGGAGCTATTGGCGGTCGCCCTTTGGGGATGTACGGCGGTATACATGATCTGAAGTTGAGAGCCCTCGTGTCGAAGGGGTCCATCTCATACACTGGCGGATCCTCGTCCGAATCGGAATCATACTTCCACCGATCTGACTTGCTGTCATTTGTGAAGACAGGCGCCGCCAATCCTCTCCGGTCGATCCACAGTCGATTCAGCCGACCAATTCGGCGTCGGAACGCGGGCTGAAGCTGTTTAAGCTGGCCCGACGACGACCCCGCAGAGAATTGAAACACCGGCGCCGTCGACCTGTCAATATCCATTGGCTGCGGTGCGTCCTCGTCTACATCCATTGACTCCGACGATTCGGAAGCCGGGGGTGTCATCAAGTACTGCGTTTTGGCATGCCTGAACTTGACCTGATTGCCCGGTTCCCTTATAGGCGGCAACCGGTCTATGGTGAGATCCAGATGGTTCTGGTTCCATCGGCGATGGCTGGCAACCTTTGTTTCCAGCTCAAGACGCCATAGCTTCTCCTTTTCCGCTAATTTCTCATCTAGTGTGACGAGATCCGCCTCAATCGAGCGTCCGTCTGGCCGAGTAGGGTGAGTCCGTTGTTGTGTGCCGGGTTGCTGTCTTTGCACAGCCGGTGCTTCCGACTGCTTCCGCTTCTGAGGCTGTTTATGTGTGTCAGTATCATGCGCGATCGACGGCTGCCAAGCGGCGAAGCGGAAGCATACCTTTTGGTTGACCAAGTCCTCATCCTCCGCCTTGATACCGAGTCTGTTCTTGATGCGCTTGAGACGTGCCCTTTCCTCGAAAATGGCCCGATCCATGAGAAGCAATTCCCGCTTCATCATCTCGCGCTCATACGAAAGAAGGACCAACTGGCGGCCATCCTCAAGCTCTCGTCGTAGCTTTTTCAGCGCCTCAGCAACTTTGTTGTCACGGGCTCGAGTCTTTCTGGTTTGACGCGCTTCACGTCGCCGGAAGCACACATATGGATCAGTGTCATCGCTGTCTTGATGAGTTTCGAATTTGAGCATAGGATGCAGAGGCTTGTTGCCCCCGTCCTGCCGCCTTGTTTTCCAATACTCATACACTGGTTTCGCATGTTGGAGTATGACCGGAGAACCAAGTTGGTTCAAAGCTTGCACCATCATGTCGTACCCGAGCACGGTGTTATCGACCGACGCAAACGGAGTCTGTTCGGTAGCCGTGTCCTCGAAGACCTCCATGATGCGCTCGAATGCATCTTCGCCCAAGACGCCGGCAGCAGGCGGATTGCTGTTGTACGATTTGAGGAACTGATTATCTTCCACAGTCATATCATACTGGCAGCTTATACACTCCTCCACCGTCTGCGAAGAGCGGATGTACGAGGAGGGCATGTGCCAATCACTGGGGTAGAGGCCATCGTAATCGATGTCGCTCTCCTTGGGAGGCGGAACAGGGATCTCCTGGTCGTTGCTGGTGCCAGCATCCTTGAGAATACTTTGCAAATGGTATTCCTATAATCAAGAGGCGGGTTAGGATTGTCCAAGGGTATGCCATTTGCACTGGAGGGGGACTGAGCCAGCATGTGATATGTGGTTCGCTAAAGCGATGCCAAGACATATCACGTGATTGCTTCACGTGATATCTATGCAAAAAGTACTGGGTAAGAAACTCACGTTTTCTTCGGCCTGCTCGACACCGGTCGCGATTTGGGTCTCGGTGGTAAGTGCATCGTACTCGGAAGGGTCGATTTGGTCTTCTCTGAGGACCGGAAGCGCGGTTTTGACACTCAGCTTCTTGACCCGAACCTTGCGTGAAGACATGGCGGCAGGGTGGTGCAGCAAGGCACGTAGCCGGCGGAAAATCCGCGAAAAAAAGCGATCAAAACATAAAACAGGGCATGCAAGTTCGATTTCTGCTAAAAAATCGATGGAAAGGACACCGTGGTGGGTTATTTCGCGATGGCTCAGCTGTCGGGTTGATGAGGTGACGTTGGGATTGTTTTGCCGCGCGAAGATTTTTCACTGGTGCAAGCGTGGAAGAGTGCATGTGTTTTGGATGACGATCTCTCCTGAGCGAAGTATCTCCTGGGCGGTTTACGGTGTGCGAGGTACTTGACGGCGCTCGGACCATCCCCTCCTTTTCCCTCAAGGCCTCCGACAGACAGGTGGTGCCTCCCTGATAAGGTTGGGGTACAATTTAAATTCCTCTGGTCGGCCAAGGAGGGATTCCGCTCCAGCCACAGCGAAGCCACAAAGCCTGAGCCATGCACCTCAACGCCTGCCATTTGCCAGAACAACGAGGGATGGCTACAAACTTAAGCCATTATGTACCTTAGCCTTAGATGTTGGCTCCCACCTAAGCATGAAATGATATTGTGCTCCTTCACAGATGTATGGTCTATTGCCTCTGGTTTGTTATTGCGCTTTGCAACAAGGTTTAGCTTGTGACAAGCACGGCTTTATACAGATCCCTTTTATTAGAAAGGCAGCTCATGATGGTAATTGGTGCTGAAGCTTGAGATGGCCCGTGCACGACACGCATCAGCGTACCCAAAGTAGCCCCTCCACATCAGGCTGCTGAAAGTGACCTGCCGTCACCCATCAACACCGCGAGCACACAGCACCAACCTCGAGTGCTTCTAGGACCTCGACACCACGGATACGCGCAATCGAACGACTTCACTGCCCGTTGAGACGCCTGAACCACCTCGCGCCTAGACTACACAACGTCGTGACATCATGGGCAACAATACCAGCCAGGTCCTGGACACCATTGTCCAGGGGACCAACTGTGAGCCCCTCCCCCACATGCTCGTGCGTTCGGAGTTGACTCTGGAGCAGTCGATAGGGATGAGGTTGACCGCCTGAGGAAACGCTTCATGAAGCTCGACAAGGTAGGGCATTGGCTCTGATCCTCGCCCACTGCCGTGTCCACGCTGACATGGTTCCCTCTGATAAGGATAACTCTGGTACCATCGAGCGAGACGAATTTCTTACACTACCGCAAATCTCTTCCAACCCTCTCGCAACCCGGTACGAATTGATCAATCACGATTACTCTATATTCTATCAGCTTGCGGCGTGTACTGACAAAGGACTCGAAACCAGCATGATCGCCATTTTCGACGAGGACGGCGGCGGTGACGTCGATTTCCAAGAGTTTGTGTCAGGCCTGAGCGCCTTCAGCAGCAAGGGAAACAAGGAGCAGAAGCTGCGCTTCGCCTTCAAGGTGTACGACATTGACCGCGACGGCTACATCAGCAACGGAGAGCTATTCATCGTGCTCAAGATGATGGTTGGCAGCAACCTTAAGGACCAGCAGCTGCAGCAGATTGTGGACAAGACGATTATGGAGGCGGATCTGGACAAGGACGGCAAGATTAGCTTTGAGGAGTTTACCAAGATGGTTGAGAATACGGATGTGAGCATGAGCATGACTTTGGGTAAGTGCATATATCCAGCCGTGGACTTCCAACCCGTGGATTGTGGGTTTGGTGAGGAGTGAGTGCTGACGGTGACAGACCAATTCTAAGCGACGCATGAAAGCGAAGAAGACAAGGAAGATACCACGATGTCTGTCGATTATGGTTAGCAGCGGTGTTGATGATAATGATTATTTGTGTCCAATTTAGGGATCGATTTACTGCTGTGCCGCTGCAGCTTATCACTGGCTTACTTTGTGGATTTACGGTAGCAAGCGGTCCAAACGATCCAATGATCTTTTTTAGGTTTCCAGATATCAATGTTATCTGGACTTGTTACGACCGACATACATGGCCTCTCATGCGACAAAGAGGGCAGGATGAACATGACGAGGCAAACGTTTCGTATATTTTGAGGATCTGACTATTGGGCTGGGGTGTTATTCACGACTACAGCACAAGGTTGCTTCAGAACGCATAGAATTATGAGGAAAACGCATGCGTTATGAATCACAAGAAATCATCCTAACCGATCCTGATCGATCCCAACCAAGATTGCTGGAGCTAGGGAGACTTTGCACCCGAAGAACAAGACAGGAAAAGGCGAATGCGTTCGCCCTCACCTACTACGTGCTTGTGATTATTGGGCTGGAGAACCCCCACATAACTAACATTGCTCACACGCTACATATGAACATTTCAAAGGATCCGAAGGGCTCTGGCCATCACAAGAACATGACTTCTTCGAAGAAATCAAACCAGCAGCAGCAGCAGCAGCATCAATGTCACCTGGGTGGAGTATCTGACGTCCAGAGATATCAACGGCTTGCCAAGTCACCATCCGAATGACCTAATCCGAGCTGCACAATCCCAAACGAAACGGCATACAACACTGCTGGGTGCACGCCGGAACCTCACCGTATCCACCAGAGGGCGGCGTATCCTCTACACACACGCCCTGCTGGGGGGCAGTCCTCGAGCCAGCTAAGATTTCGCTGCGACAGAGATCGCAACCCGACGTGATCCCGGCGCTGCCGATGAGCCCGGTCACCAGACACACTGGCAGGACCAGCAAAAGACGGATCTAGGAGTGATTCTGAGATTGGACGTATCGGAGGCGGCCAAACACCGAGATTGCGTAGCCAAGACATTGTTTCAGCGCGCCGGTTTGCTAGGAATTATCCCGATGCTAGCACAGTTATCTCTAACAAGGGTCGGGTTCGCGGAAGGCCAGGGCAGGGACTGCGGAGATCCAAGCGCGGAAAGACTGACGGGGAGCTGCCGCCTCGAGGCTTTGATTTTTGCCTGGTTTTGGTGCTGCACTACTGCTATTCTTCGAGACTTGGCCGAGATCCAGGACGTTTCGGGCTCTAAGGAACCCTGCAGGTTCCCGAGACCCCAATCCTACTGCCACTGCTCGCCGACCAGACTGCCAGGGTTTCTTCTGGCAGTACCAAAAGCAACAACTAAGAGCATGGAGGAATCTTCGGCAGTTGTTTCCTCTTCCCGCTCTCATCACCACCACCACCACCACCACCGCAGCCATCTCATTTTCATTACTTGGCTATCCTCGGTTCGTCTGGACACCGCAGTTGACATGCATCTGCTGCGTGGCGGCTGCAAATCCCGCGGGAGCTAGAGACGGGCGGGTGGCGCCCAGCCAGGATCAAGGTTGTCTGTCCCGCAAAAAGGCTGGAGGCTTTGAAGGGACCAAGCAGTGTCCAGGTGGGGGCTTGTCTCACCTGGCGTCGGGAGATCAGGATCTAGATTGGTGTACGACGACGTAAGTAGTATT
This sequence comes from Stachybotrys chlorohalonatus IBT 40285, assembly GCA_000732775.1. Taxonomy (NCBI): domain Eukaryota; kingdom Fungi; phylum Ascomycota; class Sordariomycetes; order Hypocreales; family Stachybotryaceae; genus Stachybotrys; species Stachybotrys chlorohalonatus. The sequence continues at coordinate 10,491 of KL660879.1, forward strand.
TGCGAACATGTAGCACGACAGGGTATACGAGTCCACTGACTCGGGACCAGCCAACATCCTCATGTGCGACGGGTGATCTACGTGCTGTACCTTGTTGCGTGCACCAAGAAAAGAAAATGTCGCAACAGCGCTGCGGGATATGGACAATCTCGGCCCCAAGCCACCGGCAGCTGAAAGGTTAGATGGACATGGGAGAAACAGGCTCGCCATCGTCGAACTCGTCAGGTCTGACCAGGTTGGAGGACGAGGGGGGAGGGGGGAGGGGAGGCGTACATCTTAGGGCGCGACTGTCACTCCAAGGAGGGCGTGCCGGTAGCGACGTTGTGGAAGAAGGAAGGAGGGAGATAAGATGAAGGTCTGGCACGGCTGAAGCGGGTAGGAGCATTGGGTGCAAGCGATTGGTTTCGATGTACGCACACAATAGCACTTCGTGGAGGACGTGCGCAAAAAGAAAAGTGACGAGTCAGCTGAGGTACCGCGTATGACGAGTCCTCGATCATGCACCCAGCCAAGTTGAACCAGGTGAGCTACCCTAGCTACGATACTTCGGCAGTAAGAACATCTAAAACTCCGAGATCTGCAAACCAAGCTGTCGGAAGACGCGACCCGTAGCAAAGAAACCATCGAAGCCCTGCCTAGGGAGGTAGGCGCCTTGCACGGGCTACTAGAGTAAGTGGTGAGGCTGAAGCTTGGGTCCAGGGACCAGAGGGTAGGAAAGTGCTTCCCGGTACCGTACCGTGACCAAAGTTGCCGAGCTCCCTCCTAACCACACGCCAGTAACCCCGGAGATAAGGCAAGTGGTAGCTAAAGCCAGCCGCCATCATCCATTGCCGCCAGCTTCAACATCACCATTGCCAACCCATTAACTTTGCAGTACGTAGCCGCGACGGGCTCGCAACATGCCGAGAGGCCCTTCTCTCGCCCCCTTCCCCCCCCCTTCCCCCTTTTTGTCCCCCACTTCGAATGTACAGGGTGTGTAGAAAGCCTCTAGCCTTTCCAGAGTCGCAGTGCTGAGGACAACGAGCGGAGCTGGAACTTGGGGCTGTAGACGGCGGACCCCATAACTGCTAGACCCGGTCAATAGCAGAGGATCAAGGGACAGCGCCTCATCGACGTAAGCCGCAGTGGACAAGACCGGGCAGCTGGAAGAGTGGCAATGAGGACGACATCGGACGTGGGAGTTATACTGCTAAACTTGCTGCTTTGCGGCTACGTGCAGGGAGTCATGGTGTTTGAAAGGCACCCGGTCCAACCACCAGCCCATGTCGTCGCCCCAACGGTTGTCATGCGCATACATAGCAGGGCGTTCGCGATTGGATTGGTTACCGACGCCCAGCTCCTTGGGTGAACCATGTACGGGACGATCCTGCGAACCGTACGGTCCCTTGCCAGACCAATCCCAATGTTGTACCGCATATGGCCTGCATATTTCGTGCAGCTGCAAGAGCATGCCGCATTACTCAACTAATGGAGGAACCACACGGATTAAAGAACTTGGCAGCAATCCCGCGACGTCAACAAGCCGCACATGAACAAGACACAAGACTTCAATCTTCCTTTTGAGCACGGGACAGAACAGGACGGCATGGCATGATTGCTATGGATCGGTGTGGGCCTTTCAGCTATTCGGGCAGGGTACCCAAGCTTCTCACCCAAGCTTAGGAATTGAGAAAGAAATGTGACCGAGGTCACAAACAAGGATTCGGGCTTCTGCTTGATGCCCGATGATGATCTACAGTCAAGCGCGGATTTGAGAGGAGCGATCACCCAACCCTCCCAAGCCCTTCGTACCCGCAACATGAACAACCACCCCGCACGACGCCATTGGGGGGGAGGGGGAGGGGGTGCACTTAACTGTTTTCGAGGTGATGTGCCAGCACTCACTATCATTCTCACGGATGTCCTCCAACGGCGTGCGTAATTAGCTTCAGCATTTGGAGACTGATGTTCCGTGGAGTTAAGAACCTAGACTGCAAACATGCAAGCATGTCACAATGCATCCGGCCAGGCACCGGGGAATTGCGAGTCCTCATTTCCAACCACGTCGTGGCAAGCTTAGCAGAGGGAAGCCGGGGCCTTCGTATGCGGCACGCGAGACGACGTCTACCCCCATCAAGGCCATCTGCTGTCTACTACGCCAACTGCCAGATGGGGCCGCTGCGGCTGGACAACTCCTCTGGCTTGGCGCCTCCAGGCCCGGCCCTCGTGACGAAGCTGATGGGCAGGGTGAACGTAGCTGAGATGGAGCCTGTCGGCAACTTGACCTCCCGAATACTCCAACCCTCACACAACGCTGATGGAGGGGAGGGTTCAAGGCGGTCAAAACCCGCATCCACCCTTGAAGCCGTCGTTGCAGTCACCAACGAACCTTGAGGCGGAGTTCAGCAGATCATCATGTGTCAGCCTCATAGCAATTAAGTGGAAGTCTTTTGCCCTGGGTCGGCCTGGTGCATCCTTGCCACCGGCCGACAGATTACCCTGTTGTGCTGGCGCCTCGTCAAGCCACCCGAAGCCCGCGACGATCAGCTTGACCCAGATCCAAGGGCCCCAGCACCAGCCGTCTTAAAAATAGACACTGTGAGCGAGACCGAAGGGGTGTTGCGCGTGTCGCTGCGGGATGCACCCATTCATTGTTCACCGGCCCGCCTACCTTTGCCAGGTGTAACCACAGGCGATCTTCGCCTCCAAACCTGCGCACTTTTGCAGCGTCCCATTGGCCTCCAAGCAGTCGGGATGAGATACGTAATCCAGTGAGGCTTGCATGCTGCTTATCGAGGCCCCAGACTGCCGGGTGCCCACGGGGCGTGGGGGTGGTTGTAATAGAAAAAAAAACCCGCCAGGGTGTGCCAGCCATTCGCATCTGCGGCCGACTGGGCTGCATATCAACTACATGGTGGATTTCTTTGCAAAGCAAAAGTAGAAATAAGGAATATTAAAAAGAAATAGGCGGGAAACACACAGGTATGACAAATAGAAGAATAATTGAGTGACGGAACTGCCCGAAAAGACGTCTGGGCGCCAGAGCAATCGGGTACCAACTGCAATTGAGCTACCATAGGAGCTGCCTGGCACGGTCCTTCTTTCCAAGCAGCAGCAGCAGCAGCAGCAGCAACAGCAGCAGGAAGCTAGACCATGATATAACACTCTGGCCTGATGACAGAAGGATCGAGAAGCCTGTTAGATAGCCTGAGATGGTAGCAGCCTGATCGTCCTGGGCCTCACCGCGCAAGGCTTGTCGCTTCTCGCCACTTGGGCACAAATTGCGACCAAAAGCATCGTCAATAAGAACTGCCTTGTACTTGCTCGACGCTGCGATGCGCGCGTCAGTCCCGGATCCCTGCTCCAATAACCAATTGCTCCATGCGGGGAAGTAGTCGTAACCATGGCCCACGCAATCCCATGCTATTCCAATAACTTTCAGTCCAGTCCAGCCCAGTCCCGGCCCAAGGAGGCCAGTGTCTATAATTCCTTTTTTTTTTTGATCCCTGCCCAAGCCACCCTGGGTATCCCAACGCCTTCCACTCTAGCTCTACATGCAAAACAGACAACACCTAAGACAGATCTTGACTAAAACAGGATATTGGTACACATGAGTAGAAACACCGCCGGAGCTAAACAAAGGACAAGAGCCAAGGAAACAAAAAGGAACATTACCGAAAAATTGCGCCACCACTCTGTCTTCCCCCGTCTATAAGCCATCGCCGCCGTGTCCCCCCTTTCCCCCAACCATTACGCCTGTGCCCTTCGCTTGTCGAACCTTGCCAGATGATTCCGCATGTAGCTTGCCAAGGCGGCAATAGAAACCGTGCCTGATCAAAGGGTGTGGCGACGCTTGGGCGGAGGTAAATCAGGTATTAGGAAAATAGCCGCCGAAGACCCAAGAATTTATGATGGCCAGTCGCGTTGATGTGCCCCTCCCTGAACATGACCCTCTGTTGGCCGTATCGAAGCGAGAGGAGTATCTTGAAATGGAAAACGGTGAGTAATGCAAAACTAAAACAGCGTACCCGTAGCTAGATCAGACCCGAGTCCAATCCCGCCATTGTCGTCGCTATAGCAGGTCGTTGCCGCCTGACGCAGAAAAAGATATCTATGGCTTATTCCCGTAAAAGATCGTTCAAAATGTAACCGAGACATGAATGTAGTCATGCCCGCGTAAAACCGTACGCCCGTTAAAGGAAAACCGTAACGGGCACTGTGTGGTGGATGATCGTGTCTCCTCGACGAAATCTTGACTAATTATCGCCGTGCTAGCGAGTTCTACCACTCGAGGCGTCGGTGTCCTGTTCGAAAAGATCTAGACAGTCCTCGAACACTTCCGACTCAGTCGTTAGTGATTGGTAAAGCCTAAACGCAATTGCAGGGATCCTTACCACTTTCAATTTGTTCTTCCCAAACTCCGTACTGGTAATCTACCAGGCCGTGTTGCTCGAGGCCGTCGCAAAGGTGGACAAGTTCGCTCCCCAGCTTTGTGAGAGTTTCATGCGACATAAGATGTTGAGATCGCGGGGGTGGCTGGTTCGACGCCATAAGCTCCCTTTGACGATGACCAAGTGCCAGCCAGGCATGGTTGAAGTCGTTCCAAAGCTTAATCCGATCCGCGTGAAGGCTGGAATCATCCAAGCTAAGACCTGCTAAATAAGTTAGCTTTCTTTCCATCTGCAGCTACATCAGCGGACCATGCAGAACAGATGCCTACCTAGATCTACAACTTGAGGTAACAGCCACTTGGAAATGGACAGCAGTGTCTCGGATGCTGTCTCCAGTGAACCTCTCGCAATGTCTTGGAAAATGGAGCCGAGCTGTCGCTGGTAATTGAGCCACTTCTCCTCGAGTGCTCCGTCTGGATAATCATTATCATCGGTTACAGACGCTCCCCCGCTGCCTGGAGTCTGCTGAATCCCGCTGACGCCCGAGATGTTGCTGGCATAGCTCATGGAAGGTGTCGTTTGCTGAAACACATTGGTAGTGGCGGCGCCACTTTGGGTTGGAGGTTGCATAGCCGAGGCGGACCCGCTGCCTGTCTCGGAGCTGAAGTATGTCGAAGCAACATCCGGTGTCATGAGCTGCATCGTAGAGGGGGGTTGTCGGGACCCATACTGCTGAGCATCGTAGACGGGGCCTTGTGCGCCTGCCTGGGGGACGTTGTACATCATTGTTGCTGTATTGTAGCCGCCGAAGCCGTGTGAAGACTGACGTCCATCTTGGCTGTACTCTGAACTGTAGCCCATTGCGGCGGTGGGCATGCTGGCCGTCGTGAAACCAGCCGGGGGTTCTTGGTAATAAGTGCTGTAGCCACCAGCACTCATGCCTCGAGGAGTAGACGAGGAACTGCTTAGCAGAGAGGAGCGGTGTCTATCAATGTCGCCACCCAGCGAGCGGCTCTGTTGTGGCTGTTCCTGCAAGGCAAACCGTGGGCTCGAAGTTCGCTGAACGTGCTGTCCATGCTGCCTTCTCCTAGTGCTTGCGTCGTCCATCCCCCGCGGTCCGTCGTCGCGATACGTCTCGACCGCCGAGCCCACGCGATGGGTCGCTGGCAGCTGGGCAAGCGTTTGATAAATTAGAGCCAGATTGACGCGCGTTGCGGTCAAAAGACCGACAAAGTGTGGGAGGATCAACCGCGGAACAGGGATGGCCGTCTTAGAATAAGCAGCGTAGGAGTAGACAAAAACAATATTCCTGGGTCGAAAGAAAGACACCTTCCCAAGTGCTTACTGGAAAGAGTAGTTGATGGACTTAGTAGAATCGTGTCAGGTATATATCCAGGCCACGGTGGTCTTGGGATGGGCCCGGCGAGGGAGGCGTATGGTGCTTGGGAAGAACCGTAACAGAATGCCCGTCGCGTGTGCGCTTGGTAGGCAACAATGATCTCTTCAAGGCTGGTGGGTTGCTTTATGGTTGGTCGCAGAGGGGTGGGTAGCCGGGGAATGCTAAGTAGACTCTTTGAGATCAGGCTCGGCAATGTGGCATGTGTTGGGCGCATCAATGCCCTGAAAGATGACTATTGAGTATGGATGTCTGGAATCCACAGGGCCTTCAAGCACTAAGGGCGGATGAATGGTCAGAAATGATGCGTTGTTAGAGGTCTATGGTTGTGAGAGAACCAGGAGTATCCCGGGAGAGCCCATGCAGCACCTCTTCAAAGGGCCAAATTAGCTTCATCATGTCGGATCTCTAGCCGTACCAGGGATCCAGTACTTACACGCGAACACACTTCAGCAGGAGTCTACTCGGCTATCGTGTCCCAGAAGGATTGGAGTTCAATAGCAACGACTTTTCGTTCCTGGCCACGATACTAGCAGTATGCAAGAACGGAAGGCAAGATGGACGGCCAGAGATTTTGGAAGCTTGAGGGTTGTCGGCGACTTGGTTTCCCCGAAGGACGGCCAATGATTCTTATGCTCAAGCTGATGGCTCAGTCGTAAAGCTTTACACGCCCTTGTTCTTCAATCAAAGGGGCCGTGGGAGAAGAGAGAATGGGTTGAACGACACGGCACAAGGCAGGGTCAGGCGGAAAGACCATCTAGTGACCAAGACAGTCCGGTCAGTGTGGAACACGCTTCAACAAGGCTGATGAAGCAGTTAGCGTTGGTAGACTTGTCGAATTGGGTATCATGCAATATGGGGTAGGGAGGGGGGTGGGCGTTGTTTGACGTCCTCGTCGAAAAGAAAGTGTAGAGAAGGGTCAAGTGATGCACTGATGGAAGATCTCCGATACATTTGAGCCCGACAACTCGGCTAGCCGCAGGGATGCACGCTGGAAGAGCATGGTGCGGAGGGAAGAGGAAGGGGGCGAGTGTAAATAGCATTGGTAAGCCCTGGGAGAGCAGGACATGCCTCCGTGTGGTTATTTGGTCTGCTCAGACCCCCATGATGGAGTGATGTATCTGCCAGCTGATCGGAGCGGTCTTGCAAAGAAGAAATGGGCCAAGCAAGCGCAGAGGGTGTTGGCTGGGGAAAGCGTCGAGGGACGGAAGGGGTCGCAATAGTAAGAAGAAGGGGGGGGGGGGGGGGGGGGGGGGGGTGCAGGGAGGTTGCAGACAGAACCTTCAGCATCGCTAGGATGGCATTGATGAGTGGGACGACGCGGTAGGCACCAAAGGGAAAAGAAAAATAAGCCAGTGCCAGAGCCCCGTCGGGTTTGGCTTGGTCGTCCTAGCGGAATATGTTTCGTCTTTTCTTCTTATCATTCTTGCCTTTTGAAAGACCGCAAAGCTCCGTTCATAGTTCATGGGAGGGTGTGTACTTTGGGAGTGCCGGAAAGTTGCTCGGAGGACGTGTAAAAGAACACTGGAAACGAGAAAATCTCACAGCCGAGACCTGCCATGGTAAAACATTGGGATATATATTGGGCTGAGATATCCAGCTGCTCGTATTCCGTCATCCAAGGCTGGATCACCAGGCGTAGATCGTGGAGACACGGGCCTTGCCATTGATTTGCGCCGGGAGCAGGTGAGGAGCTGTATGGGGCCATTGTGAAGAACAAGTCGACCTGGCCTCATGTTTCCGCTCGAGAATTTGAAGGGGGTGAGTCTTCCCTCGGCGTCTCCCCTTCCCCGAAGTCAACGAGCGGTAACTCCAGCGGAATTGTCCGCTGGGAGCAATGGAGGCTGACCGTTGCCGTGGGTCATCATTCTGTGTTATGCAAACCTCACGGGCCCAGAGAAGACTTCCAAGAATTGGCCTAGCAGCAAAACGAGCACATGAAATGAGGCGACAGATCTAAGACAGCTGACGCATTGTACCACAATTGGGGAGTTCCTTAGCAGCTCTCGGGCCTAACGAAGGGGGTGGGGGTCCCGGAGGCTGATTATACGTCGCATAATTGCAGGTCCATAACGGGCAAGGAGCCATACCGGGGATTGACCAGACTTGAATCAGGCTTGGAGATGTCAAGGCAAGCAGGATGAGCACCCTTGGTTGACCGGTGCCCAATTCAGGAAACCAGGTACCGTGACTCGAGAAGGGTGCGAGTAAACCAGGTAGTTGGGTACCTAGATGGCTGGAGAAATCGTAGGTAAGGTAGGCAGCTGAAGATGTTGAAGGACGGAGCCAGCAGCGGCAGGGGGGGGCCTTGAGAGTACTGCGCGCCTAACGTAGGGAGTAGCAATACGCAGCAGAAGCCTGCGGATAATGGGCATCAGGCACCTGGAGCTGTGCCATGGAACCTCGGGTTTCGAATGTCGTTGGAACCCTGAACCATGCACAGGCTAGTTTCTCGAGGTGGACGAGGGCGAGCCAGAGTTCTGGTGCAAAGCCTACCTTGGGCAAGTGGAACGTCACCATTCGTGCATTCCCCAATCACGCTCAGGCAAAAAGCAGGAAAGTAGGGGTCCACCGGAAGATCCCCCGGCAAGTACGAAGTACTATGCACATGCTACGTACTCGGTACTTGTATGTGGACCGATCGATCCAAAAACGGAGTTATGTTCCTGGATGGAGAGCTTAGATAAGTAAGGTCAGCCAAAACAGCTACTCAACTTGACACAAAGTGTCATTGTATCGCAACCCGCACTTAATCAGGGCAAATGAGGTAAATCTCATACTGCTTCCGCTTCTGCTCATTCAGACACTTTATGCAGGTCCCTTGCCACGGTTCATGCGATCTTAGCGCAGGATGCAATCCTCCCAACTTTCCGAGCAGCCTACAGGTGCGGTGGTGTGGTGCGTGCGCATAAGAAATGCACGATCGTTTCAGCAAGCCCGCGAAACATGGCCCAGGACCACAATTAAGTCGAGCCTACCGGGGCCTCTTCAATCACAAACGCGTTCAACATCACATTCACGTGCCTCACCAAGGGCACGGAGACTGAATGTTTGCATCATTGGCGCTGCCTACAGCATCTCTGTTCCGTGCCTTGAACATCCCGTTTCCTGGTTCCCCAGCATTTGGGCAAGACGAGGTGAGTGTTTGCCAAGGTGAGGCACACAGCCCCGTTCGGTATTCCTTCCACCATCGCAAGGCTGATGATGCTGTGATGCTCAACGCGGAGTTGCGTCGACTCCATCCATCCATCCATACATACATACATCACCCACCCACCTATTCGTACTCTGATGACACTAAAGCAAGGTACGACTGAGCTGGTAGCGTCCTTCACACGCGCCTACACACACACACACACGCCTCCTGACGCGCATCATGATCCACTGCATGATGTGCATATTTCCCAAACTGTGCTCGCCCAATGAGGCGGATCCCGAGGGACCCTGCAGATTGGCTGCTAGAACACCCAGACTTCATCTAGAAGCCGCTGCCGAACGCGAACGCCCGCACGGGTTTTTATTCAAATGATCGTCTAAATCACATCCTCATTCAGACTATGTCAGGCTTGGGCGGGAAAGCATTTGGCCGCAATGCTTCTGCCGATCCCAGCCTCGTTCTTGCCTCACTCCATTGCTTCCCAGACATGAACTTAAGGCGGCGGTCTCTCGTGAACTGATGCCCAATCGACGGCGGCATACGCCTGCCTTCTTCTCTATTGACCTATGCGACCATTCGTCGGTTTATTTTCCTCAAGGATCTACACAGGTCGTCGGCCGCCCGCTGCTACTGTACCACCCTGAGTGGCCGTGTTGAAGCTACATTGCTTGCTGCAGCATTGGCAGCCTGCTAAATGGCCTCATAATTTGCCCTTTTCTGCCGGCCATCCCGCTCCGGCCACGCCTCCCCCTTCAAACCAACGGCCTAACCTTGTTGCGAGGCAAGTCGGATCGTAATAATCGCAACAACGTCCTGACTAGTCAAGTCGACCCGCACACCAGCTCCTTGGTGCAAGCCACCGAGTCCACCTAGAGGGCGCACTGAAACACCGGCCGACGGCCATACCTTCTAGAACAATTCAAATTGCGCAGCCGGAAGGACTTTTATTTTACTTTTACGAGCTTCGGCATGTCAGCGACGGGGTTGCAGGGCCGTCTGAGCTTTCGGCAGGCCATCGACACGCGCAGTGCCGCCGTGATGGCTTGCATCAGGCTTTTGTTCTAGCGTCCACCTTCAATTTCTTCCACAGACCCGGTCGTTGGTACCTATGTTAGGCTGAGTGGTCACGCACAAACAAGCGCCCGGCGAATCCGTTCCCTGGAGATTTGTGCCTGCCATTTTGATACTGCTGACTGTCCGGATCATCACCCGCGCCTGACCCCCCGGGCCACGTCAACCACGTTTTCACGCATGGAACATGGTTCCTTGGATGCGGATGATATAGATGCCCGACTTTCACCGACCTTTATTTCAACGGCGCCTAAACTGAACCGGCTAAGGCTAAACGCGGCTTAGGCTGCTTCGAGCTGGGCGCCGTTTGACGGCTGCAAAGATTCCAACATCATGCCCTGCAAATTGGCAACGCGTACATTAGTCGTGTCCCTCGCGATCGCCTGAGCCCTCTCGCCTCGAGGTCTTCAATGCCCTCGTATCAACGTCGGCCAAGCCCGTGACCGACTCAAGAGCCAAGCCTTGCTCAACGATGCTGTTAGTTCTGCGCAAGATTGAGTTTCATGAGAACATCCATTCAACTTCACGTGAGAGAGTGCGAGGCCTGACGCTTGGAACGAATTTCATTTCCTCAATGATCTAATTTCTAGACCTTATCCTAAATTACACAGAAACAGTAGTTGTACATGATTGCAATAAGCGCAGTGGCTATGTCGTGTCCTTTCGTGGCCACGGTCGACATTTTCACTGCTTGAGGAGCGACAAATTTGGCTCGTCGCATTCGCTTGTCATCGTTGTCATGATGTGCATCCTCTTATCGCTTGACCCAGGCCGGGCTCTTGCGGGCCTTGACACGGCCGTGCTTCTTCCTTTCAACGGTCCTAATATCCCGTGTGATACATCCGGCTAGAAGCATGAGTCAGCTCAAGCGCATGCATGTCCAAGGAGCAGAAGAATTACCTTTTCTCAGCGCTGGTTTCAGAGCTGGTTCGTGAGCGAGGAGGCCTTTGGCGACGGCCAACGTAAGTGCCTCGGCCTGCCCAGTCGTACCGCCTCCTTCCACCAAGGCCCAAATGTTGTATTTGTCGATCCGATCGGTAACCATCAACGCCCATACCGCACTTTCGCGGTCGTGAACTCGTCCAAAGACTTCGCTGAGTGTTTTGCCGTTGACAAGAATCTCACCCGTCCCTTCCACGACAAATGCGCGAGCTCTCGACGCCTTGCGCTTTCCGACGCCAACTGCGCGGCCAAACTTATCAATGGTAATGGGGGCCGCCTGGTTAGTTGAGGGATCGATGCTGCGGACGAAGCCCTCCAATGCCATGTTAATCTCGGGCGGCCTGAGGGATGGCTCGATGAGGTTGAGGCGTTTGGCAACCCGTATCACCTTCGCATAGTGCGATGCCTTAACTGACTCTCCCAACTCTGATCGGATGGTCTCTAGCCTGGACCATGGAAGTTGCGGTGCTTCGCTGGGGAGTACAGTGGGTAGGTGGTGATATTTCGTGAGGAGCTTCGAAACTTGAATGTAGAGATCGTTGAATCGTGGCTCTTTGGAAAAGTACGAAGGAGTCACCGGGACAGTTCGTGCATGTTGTATGCCTTGGAATGGTATCTTGAGCTTCTCAATGGCGCTGTGTTGGGTCACCATGTTCGGTGTAGTGGTATTCGTTGTGAGTGTTCGGATGGCAATGGGCAGCCCGGTCCGGAGCGTAGCTGAATGCTGCCATTGTGTCTTCACGAGCTGTGCCTGGCATGCAACCGGCCGAAGCCCGCTTGCGACCGCCTTCATGATGCGAGGCTTCGAGAGTTCGTGATCTCGAAAGATATCCTCGCGATGCGGACCAGAAAATCTTGGTGACCATTTCCAGCCACTGAAGCCAGGGGATTAGATCACGTGGTGCCAGCACGCGCCACATCTGGCTGTCTTGCCACTGCTCACCAGCCACCCGTTGTCCAGTCAGCCACGCGCGGGGCAGGTTCATCCCACGCTGGCCGTTTAAAAATTTCCTCTGTGACACATCCCCTTTGCACCTTTTTCTCCCACGAACCTCTACAGTCTCCCCAAGTCCAACTTGCAATCCTCGTCACAACCAACGCGAGAATCCCGTCAAGATGGCTTTCGGCACTCTCTACTCCAAGGCGGTAAGCTTCGCAATCACATCTTCAAGACGACTCGAGTCTGTATTGAACTGGTGGACTGACTGAAGCTGTTCGCCATCAGGATAACCCCCGCACCACTGCCATCAAGGCGGTTGCAAAGGCCAACGACCTCGAGCTCAACTTTGTTGAGGCCGACACCGCCAACCCCAGCAGCGAGCACCTCTCGGCCAACAAGCTCGGCAAGATCCCTGCCTTCGTCGGCGAGGACGGCTTTGCTCTTTCCGAGTGCATTGCTATCGCCATCTACTGTACGTTGAAAACTTTTGTTAAGCCCTTCAACATTCATGTCGTATCTTTTTATGCCGCGTATGATGACTATGCATTTTATATTACAGTTATCCCTGTCTGAAATATTTCTTTGTGTGGATAAAGTCAAAATTCTGATTTCGCTGCCCATTGTGTTCTACTGTTGCCGGATCGTCGGAAGAAGGCCACGGCTAACCGCGATATAGTCACCTCCCAGAACGAGAAGACCACCCTCCTGGGCAAGACCAAGCAGGAGTGAGTATAGATCCAAAGATACCCTGAACCAACAGCATCCAACTAACACGATTGTTCAGTTATGCTTCCATCCTGAGGTGGATGTCCTTCTTCAACTCCGAGGTCCTCCCTACCCTGGGCGCCTGGTACCTCCCTCTTCTGGGCCGTGCTAGCTACAACAAGAAGTCTGTTGATGATGCCCAGAAGGCCGCCCTCAAGGTTCTCACCACCGTTGAGGAGCACCTTCTCCACAACACCTACCTCGTCGGCGAGCGCATCACCCTGGCTGATCTGTTTGCCGCCGGCATCATCACCCGTGGCTTCCAGTTCTTCTTCGACAAGAATTGGCGCCAGGAGAACCCCAACACCACTCGATGGTATGAAACCGTCATCAACCAGCCCATCTGGACTGCTACCACCCCCAAGCTTGAGTTCCTCGAGACCCCCGCCCTCACCAACACCGCCCCTAAGAAGACCGAGCCTGCTCCCGCCGCCAAGAAGGAGAAGGCTCCCAAGCCTGCTCCCGCCGCTGCCCCTGCTGAGGAGGAGGATGCTGCCGCCGCTCCCAAGCCCAAGCACCCTCTTGAGCTTCTACCCCGCTCTTCTTTCCCTCTCGACGAGTGGAAGCGTCAGTTCTCCAATACCGAGACCCCCGAGGCTCTCAAGTGGTTCTGGGCGAACGTTCCTTTCGAGGAGTACTCTATCTGGCGCGTTGACTACAAGTACAACGACGAGCTTACCTTGACTTTCATGTCCAACAACCTCATTGGTGGCTTCAACGCCCGCCTGGAGGGTTCTCGCAAGTACCTCTTTGGCTGCGCCTCTGTCTACGGCGAGAGCAACGACTCCGTCATTCAGGGTGCCTTCGTCATTCGTGGCCAGGACTACCTCCCTGTCTTCGATGTCGCTCCCGATTACGAGAGCTACAGCTTCACCAAGCTTGACCCCACCAAGCCTGAGGACAAGGAGTACCTCGAGGCCCAGTGGCTTTGGGAGAAGCCCGTTGTCGTCAACGGCAAGGAGTACCCCCACGCCGCTGGTAAGGTTTTCAAATAAACGCCTAATGAAAGAAAAGAACAAAAAGGTCCGTGGGATGTTTCGTATGCCGGTTGATGATACTTTATGGTTGCATGGTTAAGACGCTATGATCTACGAATACGGGTATGCTTCACGCGGAGGACTGAGGCACCTTGCGGATGGCTTAATAAGCTCCTTGTGATACGAAAGTGTCCTTAGAAAGCAGCGGCATGCTGCGAATATACCTGGAGGAATTGAGCTAATATCGTACTTTGTCTCGTGAAATGTGCCGGGTATTAAGTGACGATTGCGAAACCAAATATGACAATCAAGGTCCTGCCTTCCTTATGAAGAGTTCCCAATGTATGCATACCACAAGACCTTACTACCACGAAGCATGAGCGCATCGAGGCTATATTTTTTACGCGCCAATATGGGCGCTCAGCAGCCATGGAAGGAGGGATCATTGACCAGAGCAGAAGCGGAGTTGCCTGAACGGGCCGCTGGAGGCTCATAAGGTTGTATCCGACAAATGGTAGCTTGGGTCAAGTTTGAAAGGGGTTTCTCGAATGTAGCTGCTCACATCAGACTGATGGCAGAGGGCATTGAGATAATCGTGGACTTGGGGAAGGACATCCGTCGTCTCGTGTTTCAACCCTTGGAATTCCGGTATCTCGAGCAAGTTGTGCGGCTCAGTCCTAGCCTTCTCCAGTGAGTCGTCCACCAAGACGGTGTTTGTCTGATCCCACCCGACGCCCCGATCGGCGTCCGGATGAGACGCGACAATTGCCGGGTCCGCCCAGACGGCCGTCAGCCGCTTGTAGCACTGGACCCTAGAATTGTAGTCGTTCAACGAGAGGCCAAACTTATCACGAGCCCAGACGAGGAGACACTTGGCGCGCTGCTCGGGGGTGAGCAGGCGGTCGACCATCTTGTTGACGTTGTCGGGCCGGGCCGAGGACCAGATGGCGACGTAGAAGGTGTCGAGGCAGTAGCTGAGGAACTGCTTGGCGTGGGGCCGCTCGACGAAATGGAAGGGGTGGCGCTTGGAGGGCCGGTGGAGGAGGGTACCGTTGAGATCCATGATGACGAGAATGCGACGCGGGGAGGGGAGGGCCATGGGAGGGGAGGTTGCGCGGAGGAGGTAGCGGGCCGTTGGGTTTGGGACGCCTCCTGATTCAGCGCTGGGGGGCTGCCGCGAGTCCGTGTCGATGATCCGGGAAGGTTTGGAAGTTGATGATGATTTGGCTTGTACCTGGATTGCGACCTTGACAGTTCTATGTCTTCGGATAAGTCCAGGTGTACATGAACGAGGGATTTGATGGACTCACGTTTCATCAACTGCTAGTAATGATTGGGTGGTTTTTGAGATGAATTCATTGCTCAAGACCGCAGCCTCTCGTGCTTTACGCTTGGTTTTTCTGTTGTTGTATTTGGGAGCAGTGTCCGAGGACATTGCCACGGATCTGACCATTGTGGTAATCACCATTAGCAAAGATGTTCGTGAATATGAAGGGATGATGCAGCTGGCATACTTGGATGAGACAGGCTCTGCTATGCCATCTGCCGGAGGATGATTCGAGTCTGCCTGCACAGCAAGTCCCTTCTTCTTCTTCGAAACCATCGCAATTTCCCTGATACCGTAGCCAGCGACTATAGAAGGACGCAAAGTGAAGGGGCGATCATCCTTGAGCGTCGAAAATGGTCGATGGGGATAGCCTCCTGAGTCTACAATAGGGTAGGGCCTCGGGCGGTTCACCAAAGGACGTATGCCATGATAAACATGTCTCAATCTCCTGAAAATCATCAAAGCCCTGGGATACCGCAAAGCTCACAGCACTCCTACAGTCGACCTTTCGCAATGGCGCATAAGTAGAAGGTCGCGAAACGTCGAGCCCTGCAAATGGCCACTAGGTACTATGGTGTTTTTGGACGCCTTCTGTTGCCGCTGTATGCAGCTAATCGAAGGGGTGTCCAATTATCCTATCGATAAGGCGCCCCTCAACGACCAAGAAAAAAAAGTTGATGGATAAGACCAGAAACACATCAAGTTCGAACAAGACTGGGAAAACCAATTGTCCTACTCTTTGCTTGCCCGTGGAACCTGTTGCAGAATGGCCATCAAGAGAAAATCAACCTTCAACAGGCTGGAGCGGCGTGTGCGGCCAAGGCGGGAGGACGAGTGGGAAGAGGACGCAGATGTCCAAGGCTCCTCTTCAGACGAGGAGGCACCGGAAGAAGGGGGAGCTCGCACACTACGCCAGAACGACGAGGAGTCGGATGACGATGCGTCTTCAGAGGACGAGTCCGAGGTCAGTCTTCTCGGTCCCAGCTTTGATAGGATCCAAATCGTACTGATAAGTCGACAGGACGACGTAGCCGAGGCCAAGACCGAGGCTAAGCTTGACCTCTCTTCCGTATCGTTTGGTGCTCTGGCGCGTGCCCAAGCGTCCTTGCCGCCAGCAGACCGCCGGAAGAACAAGAACCCCAAGGACGACGACGGCGCGCCCACCACAACCCCCGCAGAAGCCTCATTCAAGCGCAAACCCCACGTCGAGCGCGCCCCCAAGCCGCCGCAGCGCACATCCAAGCACGCGCCGCAAGAGCAGACCTCCAAGCGTGCCGTCTCGCGGCGCCGCGAGGTGGTGGCCGACACGCGCCCGAAGCCGCGCGACCCGCGGTTCGACGCGCCCCCGCCCGGCGGCGCCATCGACGCCATCAAGGCGCGCAAGGCGTATGCCTTCCTCGACGACTACCGCGAGAGCGAGATGGCGGAGCTGCGCGCGCAGATCCGTAAGAGCAAGAACCCGGAGCACAAGGAGCGGCTGAAGCGCGAGCTGCTGTCCATGGAGTCGCGCAAGAAGGCGCGCGCCAAGAAGGACGAGCAGGACAGGGTGCTGGCGGAGCACAGGCGCCAAGAGAAGGAGCTGGTGGCGCAGGGCAAGAAGCCCTTCTACCTCAAGAAGAGCGAGCAGAAGAAGAGGCTGCTCACGGAGCGCTTCGCCGGCATGAGCGAGGGCCAGGTGAACAAGGCGATTGAGCGCAAGCGGAAGAAGGTGGCCGGCAAGGAGAAGAAGGAACTGGACTTTCTGCAGAGACCGCGGTCTCGTCATTGATGCTACGGGAAGTTGGGATTCGGATTATAACAATGATGTCCTTGACGCCTTAGATACCCCCATGATTTTTCCCCTTCCCGCGTTTCTCTTTCGGATGATGGTACAAAATACATCTCTTGTCCCTACAAAAGTCTATCCTATTCTAGACACCTATGTTTACAAATGTATGACGCTGGTTTATGTGGCCTTCATATATCCTGTCTTGGTCAGGTTGTCTACGAAAAGCTTGCGACACGGTACCTTGCTGCCAAGCTTGGCGCAAAGCAGGAAAGCGCCGCTAAGCTTACGATGAAGACTGTACGTCTCCTCAGGGGGCGGCGCCAGTCTCTCCTGGAGCATCACGGGGATGAGGGCCTTGACCCTGTCCGTGATGGTCTGGTCCTTGAAGTCGTAGATTGCGGGCGCACTGTCCATGAAGGGCTCCGCCAGCGTCAACACCGACTGCGTGTGGGCGTCGAGCATGGCCTTGCTCTCGTGACCAGTCAGATAGCCCAGCTTCTCGGAGAGTACCTTCACCGTCTGTCTGTCGGACCGGGAAGCCGCTTCCAGAAGTCTGGTGTAGGTGGAGACGAACTCGTCGGGATACTCGCGAGAAGCGCCGAAATCGAGCAGTTCGATCTTGTTCGTCTCGGCGTTGTAGAGGAAGTTGGTCCAGTTGGGGTCTGTCTGCATGAACTTGAACTCGGTGATTTCCCGTATGCAAAGCTCAAGGATCCGGGTCCCGATCCAGTCTCGCTGCTGCTGTGTGAAGGACTCGATGCGAGTTACGCCAACGCCATCCATGAAATCCATGGTCAATACGTGCTTGCCCGACGCCTCAGGATGAACATCTGGGACCAAAAACACATCATCTTCGTCTAAGAGTAGCTCCTTGTAGCGCTTGGCGCATTCTGCCTCGCGGATGTAGTCACATTCCCACCCAAGCTCCAGCCGTGCGTTAGCGATGGTCTTGTCTAGGTAGAGGCCTTTCGGTAGGAGCTTGGTTGCGGTGAGAAGTATAGACAGGTTATCCAGATCAGAGTTGATTGAGTCCGCGACCCCAGGAAACTGGACCTTGACCGCGACTCGCCTGCCGTTGGATCGAAGTGTGGCTTTATGGACCTGGCCAATAGAGGCGGCGGCGATCGGCTTGTCCTCAAAATCGTCGAACAACTCGCGCCATTCAGATCCAAGGTTGGCGGCAAGCACCTTGTCACGCTGCCACGTCGGCATATAATCGGCTCTGTCCTGCACACGCTGCAGCACTTCCTGAATGGGCTTTGGTAGCATCTTGGAGTCTTGGAAGCTCATCATCTGACCGAATTTGAGAGCGGCACCTCGCATGCGGGAAAGTTTGGCAACTAATCTCTCCATGTTGGTTGCACTTAGCAGGACCGAACCTTGACCACCTCCTCCGAAAGCTCGGCTCACGCTTTCAGTCATGGCGCCTCCCAACATTCCCGCAGCTAGGCTACCATAGTTCCACATCCTGCCGAAACGAGAAGATGGTACACTAGATTCACGCAGCTGATACGTTGAAGAGGCCCGCGGAGCATCTTGCGAGATTGCCTTGGCAATTTCCATCACCTCGTCATCTCGTTTCTCAGGAGGAGGTGTTGCCGGTGTCGGTTGAGGCGGGGACGATGACACCTGACGTGTAGCTGTATCCGATTCCGAAGAGTGATCTGGAATATCTTCCGCCGGCTTTGTCGGGGGCTTGAGGCCAGCAGGTGCAGGTGCTGGCGCAGATGCTGTGGGGCTTGGCATAGCCGGTCCAGCGTTGACAGGTGGCGACGAACCCCAGTATCGGAGAGGGTGTTCCTTGGCCGGGCCTCCAACAGGCGGTCTCTGAGCCGGCTCCGGTTTCCCTCGCTTCCGCATTGACTCCAACAGCTGCGAGCCGCGCGACGTGTGGAAGATGTTCACATCGAGTTCTTTGGGGAAGTTTAACTCTTTGGCTATGTCTTCGGCTTTCGTCGGGGGCGGTCGCGACGCCAGTCTGTTATGAGCAATGGAGCTGTCTCGTGTAGAGGACAACGGCGTATTGCCGACTGCCCCCGGACGGCCTTCGTCGCCTACCGGTGGTTGCGATTCGGGAACCACGTTGGCCGTGACATGATCCTGAACGCGTGCCCTAGCTCCATCTGGCCTTATTGTAGAATCGAATGTGGTGTTGTCCGCAACATTTGCCGGGTTGCCCGGAGTCTTGATCCCTTGCTGGCCATCTTCCCCCACAGGCGCGGGCTGATTCTGCCGCACAGCTTTAGGAATCGAAACCCTCGTGTAAGTGTCGAGCTGCCGGCCTCTAAGCGCAATGTGCTTAGCAGCTACGGACCGCGAGGCATTGGCAAGTGCCGCAAGGTCGATGGCCAAGTCAACGAGCCTCATGGATCCGGTGCAGCCTCAGGAGGCTAAGCGCATCAAGTCGACTTGCTCCGATGTTTGTACAGCGAAATGAAGTTCAGTGGTGTCGTCAGGCAAGCTGGGATTTCTATCCATTATCAGTAGATTTGCTGGATGCTGCTATCCTATCTCGGCTTAGCCCCGGTCAATCCGGACAACCTCGACCGCTTATGCACCTAAGCGAGCCGACGGGACCCTCTTTAGACCTTGCAAGAGCTTATTGTTTCCACACTTGGCGATGATTCGAAATTGTTTGTAGACCTGCTCATCATGTTCCAATTGTTATGATGAGGACTGACAAAGCAATTTTGTTATTTTGGGGGTATAGTTTCATATCTTCAGACGTTTCTATATAGAATACGGCATAGTATTCCGTGTGTGTTACTCGTGTTTCCTGACGTTTTGTCGCGCGACACTCTTCAAAAGGGACCCTCGGGGTTGCCTTGGAGTCGTCTGCCCGAAGCCGGTGCTGCTGCTGCCCCGGGCTGACGGTGTTCCGATCTTGTTCCATAGTCTTTGTGCCGCAGGCGTCAACCCAGCTGAGACGCGAGGACTGCTTGGGAATTTGGGCACAGGGGTCTTCTGAACTTTGCCTGTCAGCCCGTTCTTGAGCGACTCTCTTCTGGAACTGGCTATCCGATCCACCATGCGCTCGTGGAGGGTCTCCCTTTTCCTCTGATCCTGTACCTTGAAAGGGTTATGGGTGTCACCGGGCCCAAGGTCAATAGGCTGAAGCATCTGAGCCGGCTCGTCTTCCTCCTCTTCGTCATCGACAAACGCATATCCGTTGACCCTTGGTGTTTCACCGCCTGTGACCACCGACGAGTCTTGGTCGTGCTGGCGGGGCTTCCCGGCAATGGCATCTCGTACCGAAGACATGGTGGGCGATGGTGGCCTTTTGGCAACATGCGGCTGAGGTATCCTGGTGTTCTCGTAGACAATCGACTTTGGCCCCATGCGTGAGGAATCTTCGGCTTTCTGGGCGACGGTTGTAAAGTTGTCCCCCATATCGCTAGGTTCGAACATCAAGCCATTTCTCGGAGCGGCATTCCACGTGTCGGGCTGTGCTGGTCGATGATCCACATCCTTGATTGCCAACCGATCGCGTTTGAACCCATCATCGACGAGGCTGCGCGATTTGGCCAACCTATCCTCCACTTCCTTCTGTTTGATCATCTGCTTCGAAGGAAGTTTGTTGCCCCTCCAGAGCCAGGCATACTTGTCGGCTCTTTTCTGGTTCTGCTTGTCAACAAGCTGGTAAAAGCTCTCATTGTCTTCGCTTGTGTATGTTGCCTGGAACTTTGACAGGCTCATAGTGGTGTCTAGGCGCGGTTTATCGAGAGCAGGAGCCGACGCCTCGGACACCGGCGTGTCGCCAACGAACGAGGTTGGTGTTCGGCCGCCATCAGCAGCCCGCTGGATGGGCCGATCATGTCGCCTCCCTGGGGTCATCACTTGCTGCAGTCTCCTTCCAGCGCTTGTGATCCATGCAGAATCCTTTGACTCCAGGGCGTCCAAGTACTCCTGCTGGATCTCGGTCTCCAGCAGGCCAGGGAAGAAGTCCCTGGCTATGATGTGAGATAGGGCGTCGGTGTAAGAATCTTCGTCCAAGACCTTCCTTGGGCGCTTGATCTTTTTGACAGGCGGAGGTGGAGGCATGAGCTCTGTGTCTTCTCGCTTGCGCACCAAGGCGCCGGATGCACCAGGCTGCTGTGACTCCATGCTGGGCGGCGTTGGGTATGAGGACGCCCTCGAGATGTGGTGTTGACGCAACAAAGCATGCGCTGTGCAAGAGCGGCTCAGCCACGAGGCTGGGCGTGTGAAACCATGCGCCAAGGTCTCGTGGTTCCGTAATATGTGGCTGTAGATCCCTTGCGAGTCAAACAGCTTCGTGTGGATCAAGGTTGAGTCGATGCTCGGGGAGGGCGACATGTGAAGCATGCGGGCTCTGGGATTAATGATTCCAGGCAGGCAGCGGTAGCTAACCGAAGAAGGATTAGCGCCTCGCTCTACGGCACCAAACATCACTTGCGACTATTCGTACAGGCAAAGAGAGGCATATTGATTAGGTAATTGAGGTGCCATACCTGGGTAGGTACTTGCCTACTTTACCTTGCCTTGGGATACCAAGGATGTTGATCCTCAAATATGTGCTTCATACAGGTCAGGCTGGCAATAGTGAATGAAGGCCGGCCCCCGTCATTGCTGGAAGCCGGAAGCCTCCCGGTGTGTGTTGCAGGCGTTGTAGACCATATTAGTCGGCGGCCAAGGGCCTAGGTGCCTGGCCTCCACCCCACAGGACACATGGCGCTGGGACCCATCCCGCCTCGTTCAATGGAAGGTCAGTCACGGCGTCAACCTCGATTCCCCTCGATTCCCGCTAAATTTGGTGGTCAAGCCTAGCCCAGCTTTCCTTAACCCCGGACCGCGGCCTCAAAACTTTTTGTTTGCTGCTGCGAATCCCCATAGCCCGCCTCCATATCGTCCCCTCCAAGCTCGTTGCTTGATTGCTTTGGATAGTCACCAATCTCCCGCATCATCGGGCTCGGCCTAGGCCATCCATCTTTACCGTGTAAACCGTCTGCCGCTTCGTCGCGTGCCCAACCTTGTCAGCATCACCATGTCTCAAGAAGCCGTCGACCTCAAGAACAAGGGCAACAAAGCCTTTGCTTCTGGAGACTGGCCTACAGCTATCGATTTCTATAGCAAAGCAATCGCACTCCACGATACCGAGCCCACGTTCTACACCAACAGGGCGCAGGTAGGCCACCATCCAGCGCTTGCCATCGTCGGAACATCGCCACTGACGATAATCTCTTGGTCTAGACGTATATAAAAACCGAAGCCTACGGATATGCCATTGCCGATGCGACAAAGGCGATTGAGCTCAACCCGAAGCTCGTCAAGGTAAGCATCGGCACCTTGCCTTCGAGCCGCTGGACAACCCGCCGACTCATGACCTCTTGTCCCCTCTAGGCTTACTATCGGCGCGGTCTCGCTCGCACCGCAATCCTTCGGCCGAAGGAGGCTATCGACGACTTCAAGGAGTGCGTTAAGCTGGACACCAACAACAAAGATGCGCGCCTCAAGTTGGAGGAATGCAAGAAGATTGTGCGTCAAATGGCCTTTTTCGATGCCATAGAGGTTGGCGACGAGCCGTCTGCTGCCGAAGGCTTGGACCTCGACTCTATGGTTGTCGAACCCGATTATGACGGCGTACGCATCGAGAACGAAATGACCCAAGAATTCATCGACGACATGATGGAAAGATTTAAGAACGGCAAGAAGATACACCGCAAATACGTTTATCAGATCATCGTCGCTGTCTTGAAAATCGTTTACGACGAGCCCACCATGGTAGAAATGGAGGTCCCCGAAGGCGTCAAGTTGACTGTCTGCGGTGATACTCATGGTTAGTTTCATACTGCGCGTGGCTGCGTTGGATCTGTCTAACAAGAACACAGGCCAGTACTTTGACCTCATGGAGCTTTTCAGGCGCAATGGCACGCCCAGCGACAAGCACTGGTATCTATTTAACGGGGACTTCGTTGACAGAGGCAGCTGGTCCACAGAAATTGCTTTGTTGCTGTATGCGAACAAGTGGCTGCGGCCCAAGGGCTTCTTCCTGAACCGAGGCAACCACGAGACAGACGATATGAACAGAGTATATGGCTTTGAAGGCGAGTGCAAGGCCAAGTACAACGAAAGGTGAGGAATGCCATCGCTCTCGAAATAACTCTTCTAACCTGTACAGAACTTTCAAACTCTTCTCGGAAAGCTTCTCTGCCCTCCCTCTGGCTACCTTAATCGGCAAAAAGTTTTTCGTCCTCCATGGCGGTCTATTCTCCGATGATAACGTGACGCTGGATGATATCCGCAAGCTGAATCGCCATAATCAGAGACAACCGGGACAAGCTGGTCTCATGATGGAAATGCTGTGGACGGATCCGCAAGAAGAGGAGGGTCGTGGACCCAGCAAGCGTGGCGTTGGCCTGCAGTTCGGCCCGGATGTTACAGCACGTTTTTGCGAGAAGAATGGACTCGACGCGGTCATTCGAAGTCACGAGGTGCGCATGGACGGCTACGAAGTCCAGCACAACGGCAAATGCGTAACAGGTATTTCTTGCGGTATCATTCGACCCCTTCGGTTGCTGATGGAACATGTGCCCAGTCTTCTCCGCCCCCAGATATTGCGACTCGACCGAGAACAGGGGAGCCTACATCAACATTTGGTCCGATTATAAGCTCAACTACGAGCAATTCGACGCTGTGCCGCATCCTGACATTCGCCCCATGGTAGGGAACCCATCCATATACTTTCCAGCTCGCGAATGCTGACATATTCCCAGGCATACGCACAGAGTTCCCTCATGTCCTCGCTTGCATAAGATCCAGGTAACGTCAGTCTTGTGATGGCTGTTTGTCGAGTTCAGCGACGATAGTTTCTTCCAGCCAGTCGTGTAGCCTCATTGGCAGTTTGCCGTCGTGGCGATTATAGAGGGGGGCTTGGCGAAGCGGTGGGAGCGCATGAGATACCCCGTAAGGGAGGGCATTTGGCTGGACAAAACGCCAAAGGGGCTTCAGGAGTGCCACAACCAGTCCTGGTCGTCACCACCGACCATGGTACCCAGCCAGTCCGAGCACTGTTTGACCCGAAGCAGACACTGCGTGCCACCATCGCTGGAGCCCTTCCAGGCGGTGATGGCGGCCGCGAACATTCCCAGGTCTGGTTGGGGAACACGAAGCCAGCAGTGGCTGGCATCCACCTTGAGGATGTCAATGGGGATTGCTACACCGGTGAGGCCTAGAAATTGCCGCAAAGCGGCCGTGCAATACGATTTGACCATCAGGTTGTCCAACTCGACTGATGCTGAACCGTCCGTGACCAACTCCAGGTGAACATAGGAGAATGGAGGTGACTTTGCCGTGCATGTGAGGAGCTCATGGGACTTCTCAAGCCCTGTCTTGTCGAGGATCGACTTTTCAGCTGAACTCAATGGTTGACTCATGCTTGTAATAACTACAGCTTCCGTGAGGCTTTGCCCAAAATCCGGTGGCAACTCACCTAAATGGACAGCTTTGTGTGCCAGTATCAGATCTTCATCGTGACCCGTGATGTGAAAGCTTAGGTGCTTGGTCCCGCTTTAATACATATACTGGATATATCAATATCTTGATGTGCACGTCGCGCACTCCCTCACCTCGAAGCTCTGGACATTCAGTTTTTTCTACAGCCTCATCCCGCGACAGCAGTTCGCGAGCCTCTCAAAGACCATCCACACATCTCATTCACAGAAGGCCCCTGCGTAAAATGTCCACGTCAGCCAACTTCGTCCCGCCGAGCCACCAGCGCTACCTGCGCGCCTGCATGGTGTGCTCCATCGTCATGACATACAGCGTACGTTTGCCCCGGCGAGAACGTTTTATACCAAACGGCCTTCCCCGGGCCCCCATCTAACATCCGCCCGTCGCAGCGCTTCCGTGACGAGGGCTGCCCTAACTGCGAGGAGTTCCTGCATCTGCAGAACTCGCAGGACCAGATCGAAAGCTGCACGTCGCAGGTGTTTGAGGGCGTCATCACGCTGGCCAACCCGGCCCGGTCGTGGGTGGCCAAGTGGCAGCGGCTCGACGGCTACGTCGGCGGCGTTTATGCGCTGAAGGTGTCGGGGCAGCTCCCGGATGAGGTCCGGGCCACACTGGAGGAGGAGAGGATACAATACATACCGTGAGGCCCCTTGTTACTTTTTGCTCCCTTCCGGGGCCAGTGTTTCTACGAGGCTCGTTTATTGACACGCGATATAGGAGGGACGGTAGCGCTGATGATGAAGGGGAGGCGTGATGACTGCACGGCACGACTTGTTGACTTTCAGCGGGAACGGCGTTCAGGAAATGAAAATTAGCAAACATGTGGAAAATTCCCAGGATATGCCCAAGCCGTGGTATCTAATCTAAAGTATCATCGCCAACACTGGAACGCAGTGCATATTATCATAGACCCGTAACCCCAAACTCCTTGTTATGGCGCTCCCCTAGTTTCTGAACTTCTTCGCAGGTGGCATGCCGAATCCAGCACCGTCTCTGCCTCTTTTCCTCTCCATCTCTTCTTTCATGATTCGTTCCGCCTCGCTCATCTTCTTTGGTTGCTCAAAGGCGGGCGCTTTTTTTGTGCCCGAAGAGAGCGCATTCTTCTTGGCCTGGGCAAACACGTTCTTCGACTGCGGTTTGCCCCCTAGTTTCATGGAAATTCCTCCGAAACCGCTCGGTTGGGCTTGAGCCTTTTCTTTCTCGGTTGTGTTATCATTTGTTGTCGCCGCCGCCTTCTCCTCCACTTCAGTCTTGGACCCAGGCCCAGGTGTCTGTGCAGCCGGACAGGCGGAGTCGTCGGGTTTGGGGGTCGGTTTGGCACCAAATGACAGTTTAATCTTCTCGCCTTCTAATCGCTTCAGCTCGCGGTCTTGCTCGGTATCTTCGCTCTTTTCACGATCTGCCGCGGCGGCCTGTGCGCGTCGGATCTGTTCTCGGATGATGCGCTGCTCGAACTCTTCGTCGCCTTGATCTTGCGCCTCCTTCCTTCGGAGAGCCTCCTGTCTACGGAGAGCTTCGGGAGAATTATCTATCCACGCAATATGAAGGCCCTTTTCGTTTTCTTCAACTCGGCAGATGCCTTCTCGGCCAAGGTGCTTAGCAAACTCCGTCAAAGAGGGCCATTTTGTGGCGTTCATGTGAATGTGTTCCTAATTACGAATCAGTAACAGACATGACCAGCAAGATAGTATTCATGACTTACCTTATTTGCAATGTACTCCTGGTAGAATCTGTTCATGTGCACCTGCTTGTCGCCATGCCCAGTCTTGAGCAGCTGGACAAAATCCCGTAAGAACTGGTTACTGAAGTCGTTGATGTATTTCCTGGGATCCTCGCCGACGTTGATCATTTGCCGCACATGGCTCTCGCTCTGGGTGTGCATTTTGAAGCCATTCTGGTCGCGGCATTGCTTTTCGCACACTTGGCAGTACCATCGCAGGCGCTGCAAGCCTTTGGATTTGAGCTTGTTGTTAAGATACTTTGTCGATCCGACCTCGGCCTTGGGCATCGTGGACGAGACGCGCCGCTTGTCGACGGACTCCTAAACAGTTGCGATATTCGTAGCGAGAGGGACGTGACGCAAAGACGTGGTGGCGGCCAGACTATTGAAGAGGTTGGACCTGAATGAACAATAGCCGAGGGGCCGTTTGGATAAGGTTGAAGTTACGCCACGGATCTTGCAGGATGCTTCTGGCCGCCTTATCGATTAGAGAGCTTATCGCCCCACAAGCCCAAGGTTCTCTGCCGGTTGCAGGCCTCTCTGTTAATTCATCAACCCTGGCTCCCTCTTTCTCGCCGCAACACCATCGTCAGAAATCGTCGCCACTACGATACGAGGTCGCTGCAAAAGCCTGTATACATCACGCATCCCCCGCGTGCCTTCTCGTCACAAACCAATCACTCATTTCTTTCAAGACGAACGGCTTTTCCATACCTCAACCAATAATCACCCAGCGTCATGTCTGAACGAAAGGTTCTCCAGAAATACTATCCCGCGGACTTCGATCCCAGAGAAATCACACGCCGCAAGGGTCCCAAGCAGACAGGTCCGCGTATTCAAACAGTCCGTCTCATGGCGCCATTCTCCATGAAATGCACAACATGTGGCGAGTTCATATACAAGGGAAGAAAGTTCAACGCCAGGAAAGAAACACCAACCGATGAGAAATATCTCAACATTCAAATTTTCCGATTCCATATCCGCTGCACAAGATGTAGTGCTGAAATCACATTCCGCACTGATCCGAAGTCGAACGACTATGCCGTGGTCAAGGGCGCTGTCCGTAACCTGGAGCCGTGGAGAAACCGTGTCGCCGAAGAAGAATCGGTTGAGGACAGGCTCAACAGGCTCGAGAGAGAAGAAGCTGAAGCTGCTGGCGAGGAGGAGAAGAACGCCATGGCAGATTTAGAGGCCAAGAACGCGGATGCTCGGCGCGAGATGGCAGCGGCTGATGCCCTCGACGAAATCCGTCAGAGGAATGCGAGAATCCACCGATCAGAGAAGGAGGGCCTGGACTACGCCGACGCGGTTGTGCGCACGGAAGATGAAGAGCGTGAACAACAAGAGAGGGAGGACGAAGAGGCTGCGAGGAGAGCGTTTGCCAAGGCAAATGGGCAAATCGACGAGGATTTCATTGAGGAAGGCATCACAACCACCAGCATGCAAGCACAGTCAGAGGTGTCTATGCAATCGGGTTCCGATACCAATGACTCGCTGTCGTCAGGCTTTTCCAAGGCGGAGAGCGCCAGGGTGGCCATGCCGCCGCCCCAGGTACCGCATACATTTAAGAGGGTCGTGAAGAAGAAGAAGGACCATGCAGCGCTGTTGGGTATCAAGAAGAAGCCATCTCTTGTATGACAGGCTGAGGGGCCACTTGAAGGAAACTAGGCCTTGATATTCTTGTGCGAGTATTTACGACTTATGACTTATACGACGGGAGTGCATTGACGCGGCACGGAGCAATGAGAAGATACGCGCATTACAAAATCGCATTAAACAGTTTTCACGATGATATTGAGTCATTTTGGCTAGCCGCATGTGTGACGTTTTGTGTTACCGTTGTCCATCACATGCTGTATGTCAATATATCATCACGAGCACTTTTAGCCACATAGTAGATGATTATCCATAGCAACACACCTTCAATATGAACATGGCTACGTTGAAGATTATGGACATATATCTTGTTCATACATCACATCAAAAGGAAAATGAAATGTGTTTGAAAGAAACATGTTGCGCCCGTATATTTTGCAACGCTAAGCTTATCCCAACTGCCCGTGTATGCTAATAGCCTTAACTCCTCAATTTCCAGCTTGTTGCTCTTTAGCTGTCCATAACACCAAAATCAAAATTTGTCGCAACAAGAAAAGCTTTACGAGAATGAATCTTCGCAAATGCCGCGGTTGGTAAATTGTCGCGCGGTCAAAACAGTGGAAATTTCACTCAATCCAGACAAAGAAAGAAGTAAAGTCGTTATTCATCGTAAAACGCGATGTGCTGGATCGTTTCATGTGGTTGGCGACGCCGTTCTATCGGTCATGGCGGAAAATGTAGCTCGAAGAGCGAGGAAGTATTTCCTCGAAGAGGCACATGCCAGCCCACGTTCGAAAGCCGTTCAGACGTAGGCTGTGGCGCTGGCGCCGTTGGACATGCCGGTGGAGGACATTGAAGAAGAATGGCTAGACTTGCCAGGGGAGTTGGGTCCAAAAGCCTTCATCTGTTGCTTCGTGTGGTCGTGGATGAAGCGGGAGTAGGTGGACAAGTCCTGAGGAGGAGGAGACATGGGGATGGAGATGGAAGAGTAGTTATCGCGGGCAGGCATTATGTTGAGGTAGTGTATGAGGACGATGGAGAAGATGTGCGTTCGGGAGGTAGCTCAAGATCTTGATATTCTTCAAGAAAGTTTCGTGAAGTCCAGAGTGATGTGTCTGAGACTGAGATAGAAGCGGAAGAAGTTCGATGTGAACTGGGTAGAGACAAATGATTAATTTGAGGTAGATGAAGAGGACGAAGGCCGGTCTAGGAGTTTGATTGCTGTTTGTTTTTGTATTTGAGATGAGGATGGAGATGAACGAAACACTTGGTGAGGGCGGGAATTCAGGGTCTTAATAAAGCAAACGGAGGACTGACGGTGGGAGGTGGGGAGTGGGCTCGAACGGCCTGCTGTGGAGGTGGAGTTAGAGTTGGAGGAATGGGAGGGGTGGCCTCAACCGAAGCCAAGTGAAGCCAAGACGATCTAATGAGGTACCAGTAGGTAAAGCGTTCGGTCGAGGTTGCATGAAGCAATGTACTCGGAACTCCCCCAAACAAGCGTTGGTGGTGGGTAAGGCTGTACAGGAACATTGGCAGTCATCGTCATTCGTCAGAAGGAAACAAGGGGTCCTGGGGGTGTACAGAGAAAGTGTGTTTGTGCGTACATACAGTAGAGTATGCGTGCGTCAGTCTCCAGAACCTTTCTAGGCTGCATGCATCATTCGGCAAGCAACCCAGCTGGGCCCCATTTTCGCCAAATGCGCAGGCTAGCTCGGAATACCCTGACCATGATGTCGACAGGATTGGCAACATACGACTGTAGAAGGGCAAGCGTCAGTCCATCAAAGGGGGGCCGGGCCACGGAGGCGAGGAGGGGGCCCGGTGCTCGAGTCGGACAAGGTTGAGTGTGAGCCCTGACTTCATTGTACCGGCCAAGTACCTCTCCAACAAGCACAAGCGGGTGGGGACCTGGTCGAGATCGGCATTATCGACATTGACCATTCCCTAGCTGGGCCAAGAGCAATGGCGTAGCCCAGTCATTGATGATGGCAACGGTGGAGCCGGCTCACTCCACCGCCTAGGCGGGGCCACCCTTTGCTGGCTGCATCTGCCTTGTGCGTCTCCAAGAGTTCAGGGTCCTTGGGTTCCCGTTGCCACAGACAGTCTGGCCTTTTCGCCGTTTGTGGAGGAATCGTCGCCCGTCAATCTGCAGGGGTGTCTGTTTTGGCTCACTTCTCCTTTTCAGGGTCCTCCCTTTTCACCGTTTCTTCAGACGTCAGATCTGGCCACCGCCCATCAACAAACGGAAATAGACAAGGAGCACTCGAGTGCCGAATCAACGGCTTGGGCTCAGATGACGTGTGTGACTGGTTCCATCAGCCGAGCAAACGGGTAGATGGCTAAGATACCCTCCAAGGCAAGCATGGTCGGGTAATTAGAAAGGCACAAGCTACAGTAATGGCAAAGAGAGATGGATAGCTCATGGGTTAGCCAGGGCACGCCCTTCCGTCCAGCAGCCTCGTTCTGGGTGCCCAACGCATCTCGAATCAAATGGCATACAAATGGCCCACAACCTTGCAGTTCACATGCAGCATTGCATTACTGTAACAAAGAATCCGCTCCACGTTAGTTGTTTCGGCATGGATATACCCTTTCTTAGCGTTGGGGTCCGGCTTAAGAGAATGGAGGGAATCTTGCAAGACTTGGAGAGCTTAAACCATTCCCAGACAATAACAACAAGGATGAGCTGTTCAGGAAATGAGGACCCTGTTGATCACAAACTCGTTGGTTGACTGGCCGAACTGGCACTGTCACGCCCATGCCTGCAGGTCCGATATTGCACGGTGTCTGCAGGTGGAGAGCTACGGATGTTGTGTCTGACCATTGACGAAGTTGAACCCCCGTCAATCATGTACGAATGCGTAGCAGCTCCGTCCCAGCTGCATCTTCTACAATGGTGGCTCGATTCGCTTCATCCTCGTTGGTTCGAAATTGATTGCAGTACTCCGTAGCCTCTGGTCACCTCCGTTCTCGGTGTGCATGTGGGGGTTTTCAATAGCACATGACGGGGGTTGGATGTTCCAGGCTCTCGCCGTGTGCTTGGCAGGGTCATAGGTCCCTGATTTCGAGGACAGAGGCATTATGGACGCCCGAGACAGGGATCACCATGTGGGATTGGCGCAATACCGGCGGGCATTTGTCGTCGTAAGTGCCCGAGGGTTGGTCGAGACCATGATGCACCAATGCGTGGGATTGGAGTTGAATTTGCTGGCTGCGGTTGCCGCGGAGTCAAGTCCGCCAATGCTTTGAGTTTCGGGGCACGACTTGCAGGAGCACCCTTGCACGGATGGTCCTACAGCACAGTGGGTGCCCACCCACGCCAAGGGCCCCTCAAGCCCAAAACGGCCGGAAAACATGGCATTTTTGAGGCTTTCTCGTGATGGCACGCCAATTTCCTGATTTTGTCGCTGTTTTCCCCATGACGGTGTGACTTTCCCATAACTACCCATGTGTGGCTTGTATTTTTTTCCCTCACTAACTGGCATGGAACACACCAGATGGATCACGACGATAGACACACCTGACCAGTTTGCACACACATCGGGCTATCCACACAAGTCCGTCTGCGAATCCGGGCAGAAAGACAAGCACTAGACCCAGGCGCAGCCAACCTGGGGTGTTGCTCGCCCCAATTGTTCTTGAGCCAGGGAGGAAACAGAAGCATTGCTGTGTGCTGCTTTGATTACCGCATACGAGTGGTACCTTACCTATTGCATCAGCGCCCCGTCGTCACAACACCGCCCATCCATCATACCGTTTTGTTTGGGACCTCTGGAGACCGTTCTGCCCCTCCTGGGAAGAGGTACGATGATGCTGATGATATCAGACAGGCTCATGATGATGTAGGCAGCCGCAAGGCATGGCTAGGGGACACTGCTCAGGAGGCGGCGAGGCGCTGCGTGCCCTAGCAGCGGTGAGGTCACTGATCTCTCCAACCCTCCGCCCGCCCACTGGGCGCCGGTCCTATGATGTCACAAGCTGCGCGTCCAGCGTCTCGCCCCCACCCCGTCACATCAGAGCCAATCATGGCTACCGTTGCGGTCCACAGCCAGCACCAGAACGGACTGATTGGTTTTTGCCGCTGCCGTCACTTTCCCAACCGTTTTCCACAGTTCAATACGCCGTTAGCGAGGGATCGCCGTCCCGTGCGTCGGCAATGACTTCGCCTGTGAGCTCACTGCGCTCAACCGCACATGCAACCCTTCCCCGTCTTATGTCACCAAATGGATCCAAACGGCCAGTGCGCTGCTTGGTCTAGACTGGTCCATATTGAGACGATCAGTACGCCTTCTGTCGTGTCAGGATGAACAGAAGCCTTCCTCACGCCTGCTCGCCATTACTGTGTTGGCAGGCTCGATTTGCACGATGTCCTCAGTCCTGAGCATCGTGTGCCTTCCCATCATCCTCTGGATATCATTATGCACACCCTTTGCATTTGCTGGCGAGACAAGACATAATTTCGCTGTCTAGTCTTTCTGTTTCTATACAATGTTCGCATGGTTACCTGCGATGCGATATCATTCAGATACCTAAGGTCTCGTGTCGCATATGACATATGCTTCCCCTCCAGGCAACTGCTTCATTGAGAATCCTCTATCAGAGAGTGACCAATCAAGCATGCGCTACGCTCCACAAAAGGGAGCACAAGAGTTGTCACGAATGCTGCAAGGCTACTCTTGCCGCCATGCCACTATTCAGAAACCCCCATGAAAAAAAGTGCGACTGTAGATACTCTGCACATGGTTTCGTGCGGGTTTGGCGGGATGTACGCGAGGAGCGAGGATCGGCAACGCCTTCAACCAACCTCTCAGCAGGATCCTCTACACCCCTGTGCTGGATGTATCCCCCAAGTAGATTCCTATCTCCCATGTTGGTACAGCATTTTGGTGCACCTTACTGCACAGTATAAAACCGCGCCATCCTATTTTGGCATCGTCCCGAATGATGACAGCCATCACAGTCCAATCAGATACCTTGTACGGCCAAGTCTCACATTACAGTACCCCCGGATGGTTGCGTCGTCGATCACTAGTTTCCCATGCGCACCAGATAGCCACCAAGGACAACTCGTGCCATCACCGGTTCCCACAAAAGACCGTGCAGCAGCTTGCATTTGCCCAGCGCGATCATCACGAACCACTGTTTTAGTCAGGGCCGATCCAACTCGATGGCCGGCACCCCGCTCACTTCCGAGGATCGAAACACCTTGAATAGGTGCTGTCAGCCATCGTGAGTATTTTGTTCTTGTTTAGGGGCGAGCACGAGATCCACGACACTCATCATTCACGTCGACCCCTGTTTACGATCGCCTGGACAGGGGGTTGCTGCAGTAAGGGTCCAATAACGTTGATCATTGTTGGAAAACATCATCAATGGGCACAGAGGAATTCCAACACCATCGTCATGCCTGACCTGCAGGGTAGGTCTACCTTGTCGAAACAACTTGCCACCCCCTCACGCGGCCTCATTCCCCGTGTTGCCATCTGTTTGCAACGACAGAATAATGGGAAAGGGTGGAAGAGAGGTATTGTACGATGAATAGGCGGCATTGGAGAGCAACTGAATTTGCGATGAGTCGATAACAAATAAGAATGCTGTGGCTTATGAAATTTGTGTTTGGGAAAGTGCCAGCAAGGCTCGAAACACGGTCAGATGTCATTACCAATAAGCAACCATGAAGGAGCAAAAACCGCTCCTTCAGGTCAACAAGCACACAGCAATTATGATGTCGACGGTCTTGTAGCATTTCCTCTGCATATTTTCGAACAGCTCCTGGGTGTCTTCTCCTAAAACTGCAGCAGAGGCGGTCAAGGGAAAAGGCACCCCAAGAACATGTCATGTTCACTGATTGAATCACTATGTTATCACGGGATCAGTGACGGAGAGTTAACTCACTCGTCCTGCGAGGTTCATGAGCGCGCGCGCATCTACATTCCATGCCATTCCACCCTTGGATCTTGACAACGTCGACCCCGACGGCTTGCTGGCGCATCATGCCATGCTAGGAATTACTCACAAAGCTCGGCAAGACACTGTTTGCACAAGGCGTTTTGGAGGAGCAGCGCCTGGGTCGTGTTTAGGAGCCGTGCCAATCGATTATCGCTGGCCTGAGGCTGGAGAAGACATTGTTCTGGTTACGGCCGCGACTGCGTCGATCAAGATGAGCACGGATGCTTGTACCACCCATGCGATACCGATCCGTATATTTATGAAGCAGCCAAGTCACGCTAGGTCGGCTGCCTTTCCGTGGATGTGCTTTCCACCACACGCAGCATGTGCTGCATACCCGTGAATACTACGGAAATATATTGTTCACGAAGAATAAATCTGGGGTCACGGCTAATCTATAAATATACCACAAGATTCATTTGCCGCGCGTTCTTTCCTGCTACGTTGGACCATGCTTAAAGCGCATGTCGAAACTCGGCAGTACGGAGGCTGTAACTTGGTTGTTACGGATGGACATCAGATGAAGCGAAACGCCAAGTGGTGATGCCTTCGCCGTGCCACGCTAGTACTATGATCATCCAGCACACAGGTAGCCCACAAACCTAGGGGCGGTTCTTCCCGGAGGCCAAGGGGTTGTTCTTATATATTGTGTCAAAGCCGATATAGTCAACGCTGCTTTCTGGAACTAGTGACAATTCCTCGCTTTTCGTTCATTTCATCATTGTTTCCTTTGTCTACCTAGTATTCGTCGCTTTAGAAACATATCCTTTATCATGAGAAACGTGCTTTTTGCACTGGCGTCAGCTGGCCTGGCTGCCTCGACCACCCCGGCTGGCTTCCAGCCCAATGCCGCGGCCGATTTAATGGTGAATTACGGCGGCGCATCTGTGTCACCAGGCGGAAGATTGACAAAAGATGGTAAGTTCCAAGTCTGCCCTTCACCAAGAACGAGCCTTGTTAGCGAGTATGTACTGTGCCTAAGGAGAAGGCTGACGGGGTTGACGCAGGGACAACAAATGTGCCTATGTTAGCCACTGCTCAGCAGCTCGTAGGGTCATATGCCGTGATCATGGTCGACCTGGATATCCCGACGGGAATGGCACAGACAAACACACTGCTGCACTGGATGCAGACAGGCCTTACATCGGCGGCCACGGCGACCCAGATGAACACGCCAACAGGTCTCATGCAAGGCTTCGTGCTGGAGAACACGGGCCGAGCCAACGCTGCGGCAGCCTACTTCGGCCCTAACCCGCCCCCCGTCGAGCCGCTGACGCACCGATACACACTGCTGCTGGTGGACCACACGGCCATCACGCAGCCGGGTCTGAACGCGCTCGTGCAGGCGGCGCAGACGCGCCAGGGCTTCAACGCGGCGGCCACGCTGGCCCAGGCCGGGCTGACGGACAAGGTGGTGGCGGGCAACTTCTTCACCGTCACCAGCGGCGACACGAGGGCGGGTAACGGGACCAGGACCCCGACACCGACTCCTGTCCCGGCCGTGCCGGCGCCGACGGGGTCCGGGGTAGCGGTGCCGGTACGGCCGGTTGACCCTTCGACGCCGATTTCGAGGGCGAGCGTGACAGGGCCGAGGATGGGCGTGGCTGCGGGGGCGGTGGTGGTGAGTACGCTACTCATGGTTTGGTAGGGGTGGCCGTGGACGTGTGATCATGCTACCCTATAACATACAAGGGGGAATATGCCTGCCATTATGAGGGCCCATGAGGATGGGAATTCGCAGTGCGTGACGAAGCTTGTATGTAGAGTGGATATTACATGATGAATACCCCAACAATGTCAAAAATGCTAATCAGATGTGATGAGTAATGATCACTTCGTCGAGCTGAACCATTGCCCTGGGAATGAATGTGCAGCTCTTAACAAAAAAAAAAGAAAAGAGGCTCAAGCGAACTCATCACGACGTTACCAGGAAGCTAATAAACCACCGCGCGCGGGTGCCTTCCCTTCCAGGACTAGCGGGCGTTAAGCGCTTTCATTGGTCCATCCGCAGCTCAAAAGTGGGGTTCCGCGGGCTCAATTTCAACGTTGACTTGGGGCACCTGCAGCCTTGTCCTCTCACTCCCTTG
Source organism: Stachybotrys chlorohalonatus IBT 40285 (assembly GCA_000732775.1). Lineage (NCBI taxonomy): Eukaryota > Fungi > Ascomycota > Sordariomycetes > Hypocreales > Stachybotryaceae > Stachybotrys > Stachybotrys chlorohalonatus. Next base: position 46,023 of record KL660879.1, read on the forward strand.
CATCAATCCCATCTTGCATGGCCAGATTGCGTCGGCCTGCAAGTCGACTCGGGGGGCTGTGTCGAGGACGACGGGGCTGCGCCGCTTCGACGTAGACGGACCAATGGCTTGCCCTCATCCTCACGGAGAATCATATTGCGGACAATAGGTACTGACGGCGCGCGGCTTGACCGGGGGGGAAGGGTTGGGTGGGTATCGGCGCTTGCACTATGGCGTTGGCCGGTGCTGCAGCTGTTTGACAAAGGCGGGTTTCATATACCCCGAATGACTAACATACCGTGTTCTGTGTGGGAATTGCGTGTAAGTCTAGAAGCGGCCCTACCTGGCTCAGTCGTGATCTCTTACCAAGCAGCGCCTTGGATTCCTTGCCCAAAGGTCGTCCCTGGGGAGTATATATCAACTCCGAATCCCGTTGCTTCATCTCCTTCATCCATTCAATCATTCAATCATTCATCCGTCCATTCCACCTCATCTAATATAAGTTGTCTGTTCCACTTCCATCTGTCGATCAACAAAAGAGCATCCAGCTCTCATACACCCAGTCTCCAACAATTACACCGAACCCCTACCACCCTCCCCAACCCACAATGCACAACATAGTCGTTCTCGGTGTCGGCATTGCCGGCGCGCCCATCATCCGCCAGACCATGAAGAACGTGGTCCTGCCGAGCAGCGACTACAAGCTCTACGTTGTCGTCCCAACAACCCACTACCACTTCCCTCTTGCTATGCCCCGGGTCATTGTGCCTGGACAAATTCCCGACGAGAAGATTCTGTTTGAGCTTGCACCTCATTTCAAAGAGTATCCCGCAGAGAAGTTCGAGTTTGTTCTGGGCAGAGCTGAAAGCCTCGATCCAAACGGGAAAGTTATCGAGGTTTCTCTGAATGACGGGGGTAGCAAGTCTATAGCCTACAGCACACTGATTGTGGCCACTGGCTCCTCTGACCCCTCCGGGGTACCCTGGAAGGATATTGGAACGACTGAGAAGACGAGGACCAAGATACACGCCGTCCAGGACGAAATCAAAAAGGCCAAGACCATCGTCGTCGTCGGCGGTGGTGCAACCGGCGTCGAGACAGCTGGCGAGCTTGGTTTCGAGTATTCTCAAAATGGCACCAAGGAAGTCATTTTCGTATATAAAGACGCCCTACCCCTGGCCCCCCTGTACAAGGACAGCGTGAGGCAAGCGGCCAAGAACGAGCTGAGCAAGCTCAAGGTCCGCTCCATCCCCAACTCCACAGTCACCAGCGTCACCCGGTCAGGGGATGACTATGTCCTCGAGCTGCGCAGCAAGGATGGCAGCACTTCGACTCTCACTGCCCAGGCGCACATCCCTGCCACGGGACTCACGCCCAACACGGCCTTTGCGCCCGCGTCGCTGCTCGACAAGAGTGGGAGGATGAAGCAAACCACCTTCCTGCAGGCCGAGGACTACCCGAACATCTTTGTCGTGGGAGACGCCGGAAACCTGCAGGAGGGAACCGCCCTCAACGCGTCCAACCAGGCGTTGCATCTCATCAAGTCATTGCCGGTGTACTTCAAGGGGGGCCAACCCCTCAAGTACGAACCAGATAACAAGGTCGTTGCTGCCTTCACCATTGGCAGGAGCCGCGGGACGGGACAGGTGGGCAACATAAAGCTGTTTAGTCTATTGGTGTGGTGGTTGAAGGGCCGCTACCTGGGCACGGATATTGCGTATCAGTTGCCGGCCGGCAAGAGGACATCGATGGTGGTTCTTGAGAAGTAAGGCATGGATGTTTTGGCGTTTGCTTGGCGGGATCGATATCCATGCTTGTCCGTGTTTGTGTTTGTGTTTGCTCAAGATAGCGGTTATAGGTTATAGATTCTTTGATAATAATTAATTCTGTTACTCCCTGATTCATTAGTCCAAGTCGTAGTAGCATTCAGCTTGAATGCCTTTCGAACTCAAAGCAAGAAACTAGTCTAAGTTTGGAGGCATGGATTCAGGTTAGCGGTCAGTCGCTGGCATTCTAGTTGCCGGTTCGTTTGAGCCACAGAGTTGGTTTGGATGATGATCTCTTGCCACAAACACATCGATTGCATGCCTTTTATTGCTCTATGTGTGCGGTGTCGATTCGAATACTTCCGGTACCTCCGCTTGAACCATCAGAGTCAAGTGGTATAAAGGCGCCTGCCGCATGTTGGTTGTCAGGATAGGCAGTATGAATAGAGGCGGGAGGCTCACTTGTCCTCATCCGGCCATTTGGTAGACAATGAAGCGAGCGATGCCCCACTTTACTAACAATAACCCATGTAAAGGTACGACCTGCCAATGCAGTACAAATTTATGCTCTCAAACTGGAAAGTACCACCGTGACGGTACCTCAAAGCTCGCGACGGGCTTCCTCTAGCATTGATTGCTTTGTTCACGCTCCCACGACCCAAACGATTCACGACAGCGCTTGGATACCAACCACCATGTCCTCATAGGGGCTCCCGCTCCGCTTGGAGACAGCCTCATACGACGCACAACCCACTTGCTACGTGTTGCTCGACTACATTGCTTGGGGGTGTCATGACCGCGGCCACACCTTGCCTGTCTTGCCGACGACGTGGTGATAATGGACGGACCCAACCCGGCGCAGAAGGCGCTGCAAAGCGCGACACACCAATGGCTCGACTTCAAGGCTAAATGCCTGGCCACGCGCCTGGAACCAGAAAAGTTCGAGGAGTTCGTGCCTCTGATTCATTCGCGATATCCGCTGCCGCCCGTCGCCGTTGCCGACATCTTCCTGCGACCACCCCCTTCCCGCACCTACAGCGTCGACCCTCGCATACCGATATATATACAAATCCTGAGCCGGCTCGGTTACATAGATGCGCCGTCCTTGCTCAACGCCGTGTACAACTACTCTTCCTCGCATGCGCAACTTCAGCCGGACCATGCCTCGGGGGCTGACGGCGCAGACACGGCCAAGCCGAAGCAGCCCGTCAGATACACCAATGCCTTCTGGGCCGAGGAAGTCTTCTTCTACCATGTTATCAAGACCATCGTCGAAGGTACTGCGTTCCGCGATTCCTTGGCTCCCGTGCACATGGCCAAGGTTGTCGCCAAATGGATGACACTCTTCGCCCAGGCTTCCACGGCCTTCGCCGCTGTTATGCTGGGAGATATGCAGCACTCTGACGCTCGGAACCAGATGGAGATATCCAAGGGGGCCTTTGTGCCATTGTTGCTGCGCCTGGTTGATTCCCCAGACTTCGTCAGAGCTATTAGCAAGCCTGATGCCAAAGGTGAACTGCTTCGCCGAAGCCCCCAATCTGTCTCCGTCTTTGTACTTGATATCACTAACACAACTCTGGCTCCTAGACGCGCGAAGGGAGCTCCATGCAAGTCTAAGCAGTTTCATACCTTCTTTGCAACCTGCACCTCAATTTGTTGAAAAACTAGAGGTGTTTCGCACCGAGACCCTCGCGCAGCTCGACCCTCTGGACAAGAAGAGCCAGGCAGCCGAAGCGGCCATGGATGAGCTGTTGGAGTCAGCGGTTGGATCCGACAACCTAGTCATACCGGAGATCCCAATCACCAATACCCGAGCCGGATTATACATTTATCTCAACGCTTCGGTTCGTTTGCTCTCTCTGTAAACCTCGCAACACGCTGACATCCTCCTCTAGCTCGTTGCCCGCCCAATCCTGGACGATCGCATGCTCTTCTCATATCTGAATAATCGCCTAGGGGTATGTGACGTCGTCTCGCATGGTTCAAAATCTTCATCACTAACGACGAGTAAAGGGTGATGCACAAGCTAGTGCAATCGACCTTATCCTGGCCTCGTTCGATGCCTTGGCGAATGCCGTATTCAGGACCGAACGACTAAAAGATGCACACCTCTTCCGGTCCTACTTGATCAATAAGGTACCCCTGCTGCTCTGCCAGCTGTGTCCTCCCGGGTTTGCCGACACGTCTGCAGAGCTTTGCATCACAATGGCACTCAACCAGGTCGACACCGGCACCTTTCCAACAGCCTCACTTATGTTTGATGAGTCGCGGCAGAACAATCCTTACACGGAGAGTGTCCGCGAGGAGTTTTGTGCCGCATGCGCTCTGCACGGTCTGATTCAGCGCGAGCATGTAGAGCGGATTTTGGGGGAGATTTCCATGTCTTATGAGCCGTCGCTGGAAAAGTATTCAAAGGACAAGCTGGTCCAGGATTGCCTTTCTGACCCCAGCAAGATGCAAGCCCTCGTGCGCGAGCTGGACAAGATGGACGGCAATGTTGGCGCGGTATGCCAAGCGCTTGTCGAGGTTCGTGACTCTTGATGATGACAGAGGAGCGCTTCACTGACGTCGATAGCTCATGCGCCATCTTTGCCACAATCGCGAAACCATGTCATTGAAGCTTCTATGTGGCCAACTAGTCCAGAAGCCTTTGTCACTTGATGTGCTTCTCCTGTTTGAGAGACTGCCTACGGTTTTGGAGCCCCTCTGTCAACTCCTGGACAACTGGCATTACGACGAGGACCAGGGCGAATATCAACCTGTCTACGAAGAGTTTGGAGCCATCATGCTGTTGGTTTTGGCATTTGCCTACCGGTACAAATTGTCAGGGGCCGACATGGGCATTCAGTCTCCAGATTCGCGCGTTGCGCAGATCATCAGCCGAGCCCATGTCAGTCGTCAGATCCAGGACCTGACGGAGCAGGAGAACCAGCACCTCGGCGGGTGGGTTCACGGGCTGTTTGACAGCGAGGCTGGGGGGCTTGGGGATGACCTCATGTCATCCTGCCCACCGCAGGACTTTTACCTTTTGATCTCAACGCTTTTCCAGAACATTGTTGTTGCGTACGGAGACGGATATTTGACAGACGAAAGCCTGAAGAGTGGTATAGAATGTAAGAAGAATCCCTCGCGTTGCGGCGTAGCCTCACGATGCTGACCTGTCAAGATCTGGTGGACACTTTCCTGTTGCCATCGCTGGTGCCTGCGATTACTTTCTTGTCGGAATATCTTTGGATTGACCAGAAGGAGCAAAAGTCTATCATCAAGATTTTACAGCTGATTCTCCTGCCAACCTCCATCTCCGGGGAAGCAAGCACGATGCTTTCGTCAGTCAAGAACCTGGTTGCCAAGCCACTGGAAAATGCACTGCGGACGTATCAACGACGGGATCCCAAGAATCAAGACATTGAGCCGCTGCTGCAAGCTCTCAAGGAAAGCCTGCCGCTGTCGAGACGAACCGGCAGTGCCGAGTTTAACGAACTGGAGTCGTGGTCAAGCAACTCCAACAACCCGAACAGCCCTGGGTTCGTCGGGACCATCAGGCATCAGATACAGACTCTGGTGCAATGGAGCCTGCACCCGGAGGTGAATTACACCCCCCCAACGTATACTCACCGCCAGATGATTGCTGCTCGGCAATTGATGGGGCCGAGGCGAACACTTCGAGCCATCCTCGAGGAGACGCGAGCACAGACGGAGGCTGGGAACGCGAGCATTGTGTATGACATTGCGACGGCGCTCATTTGCGCACCAGACGTAACAAATGATGCGCCCGCCCCAACGGGCCTGCTCGACACCAGCGGTCCAATGCAAGGGCGACGCTTGAGCTTGCGGGATGTGCTGAAGCTGCTAGCGGAGGAGTACAAGAAAGTGCAGAAGCAGGACGGGACGCTTGCCGAGATTATTGTCCGACTCCATCGCCGAGTTGAGGCCCAGATGGTGATGCCGGCACCGCCGGCAATAATGCAGAGCACGGACTTGCTGGGCGGCAACGCCGGCACAATGGGCGAAGGCCTTGCATCCGGGCCCGGAACTCAAGCGGAAGGCATGGCGGTGGACAGCGTGATGGGGATGGATGGACTAGGAACAGACCTAGGCCTGGGAGGGCCGTCGGGTAGCGGCGCAGGGCTGGATAGCGCAGGCGACAATGACCTGTTTGACCTTGATGCGAGCATGGACGTATTCGACGGCTGGGACAGCAATATGGACCTGTCATAGTGGCATGGAGGGCTTGGAGGATGACTGTGTATTAGAGGAGACGGAGAGGGTATGTTGTACTAGAGCCTTTGGTACCGGTACCATGCTGGATTTGGCGATACTGAATACATTGAATACAATCAAGAATCTAATCGTTGCTGCTTCCGGCCGTCTTGTCCCTTGTTGTTCAACAACAGTACAGCCCAGTCGTGTAGACAGACTCCCCGCCTGTCTTGGACAGTGAAACCACCCGGCCTATTGCAGCCGACAGCAAGCAGACAGATGGCACACTGGGACTACCGCCTCGTATTTCCCTGCTGGTCACAGAAACCGCGTGGATCCCGCGATGCCGTCCTTGTTCCAGGGCCTCCATTGTCCACTAACTGGTGAAAGGCCAGATTGCACACGTCCCAAACCCCGGGGGGGGGGTTCCAGGGCTAATTGTTTTCCCCACACTATCACCTCATCCTGCATGGGGGGCAGCCGGAGGTAAGCTGCCATCCGCCGGCGTCAGCTATTCTCCAAAAAGTGTACATCCAGCGAGCTAAGGTGTCACAAGGTAGGGCAGCGCGCACACCTAACAGTCTTCTTGTCTCATTTTGGCCCCCCCCCTAGCTCTCTCCTCCTCCTTCTCCATCCTCCTTCTCTCTTCTTTCTCGCACCACACAACACCGACGCTCGTATTCCTTACTCACCCTCTCTATATCCTTCTCTTCTTCTTGTCGGTAACCCAATTGGGGAGAAGATAGGAATATCTCATCACCCGTGTGTGTCGCCATGTTCTTCAAGTCGTCCGCCCTCGCCCTGCTGGCCGTCCAGCTCCTCGGCGCCGTTGCCCAGGTATGATGCCAAAGTCTTACGCCCTGTCGTCGTTGCTCCTTTGTGCCCGCGCGCGCGCGCACGCGCGTGTGTGTGGGCGATGCGGCTTCTGCCGCCAAGGGCTTTCTCCTACTCTCAGTCTCCTTGGGAAGACGTGGAAGTGCTGACACTGCCGTTCGTGTACCAGGATGACACCGCCGGCACGTCGTCGCCCGTCGACGCCGCCCAGCACCTCGCCGCCGACGTGACCACCAGCTTCCCCGACGCCGACATCTTCGGCGTCAAGCTCGTCAATGGCCGCCCGACCAAGGCCTTCGTCGAGGTCACCAACCGCGAGCCCGCCCCCATCCAGCTCGCCCTTGTCGGCGGCGCCCTGCACGCCACCGCCGTCCTGCCCGACGGCGCCCCCGAGTACCAGTCCATCCTGCGCAACCTCTCCGTCGTCCAGTACAACCTGCAGATCGAGCCCGGCGAGAAGAAGGCCGTCTCCTTCCCCTTCGCGCTCGACGCCCAGCCCCAGGATGTGAGGCTGCAGCTGTTCGCCGTGCTCGCCAATGACAAGGGCGTCGTTGAGCAGGTCGAGGCCCATAATGCCATTGCCTCGATTGTTGAGGCTCCAACCAGCTTCCTTGACCCTCAGATGTACGCTCCCTTCCCCAGACCCCCGTTCTCCGGTTTCATTCCACTAACAGTGCTTTTTCCAGCATCTTCCTCTACCTTTTCCTCACCGCGGCCTTCGGCGGCCTCCTCTACTTCGTCTACAAGACCTGGATCGAGGCCCTCTTCCCCCAGGCCAAGCGCGCGCGCCCCCCCAAGAAGGTCGTCAAGACTCTCGAGACCGACGCCAACCTCCCCGGTGCCGAGGCCACCGGCGTCACCCTCCCCGGCAGATCCTACGACGAGAACTGGATCCCCGATCACCACATCAACCGCCCCTCGGCCAAGCGCGTCAAGTCGGGCGCCAGCGCCAAGAAGTAGCTTGTCGAGCAAAAACCCTACAGAGTTGGCACTCCGCAAACACTCTCTCGAAGCCCGAAGGGGCCTTGTGTTATGCGTAATTTGGCCGTCTGCTTTGGATACCAGCGGAACGAGCTTGCCTGCTCCCTTTCCTCTGTTGAAAGGGAAATATGTCGAAATAGATGGGCTTGAAAAATTGTATTGCGGGACAGCGTGTAAATCATCGGTGACGGGCCGCTTCGTGAAGCAAGGGTTCAGCTCTGTAACATACAAAACTGGCGGGAAAAGACCTGGTACATGACAATGGAGAATTGGTTCGACCAGGTGCAGCGCTGAATCATTTGACCAAGGCAATCGAAGCCCCCCAATAATCCCCCCTTTACGCCAGTCTCATTTGCACATACAACAGCTTCCTCGATAGGTCCGCCTCATGAGTGAACCCGACGCGCTGTCATATACGAAAGGGGGGGGTATATATGCGCTCCGTCATCCGCGTGTATTATATATCGGTGTGTACGTACGTCTCTCTCCATGTATGTTCTGTGGTATCATCATAGCTGCCAAGCAAATGAAAACGGACTCCAGCCTTCGAAAACGATTCAAGTCCAACGTCCATCGTAACCTGTGCCTCGTAGTCATCACTACCCAACGTCCCTGCAACTTGACTGCCCCAAGCACGAGGTCAAGGGATATCATCATCCGCCTCATTGTCCTTTGCCGCCGTTGCGGGACTCTGCGGCCTCGCCTGCCATATAACTCATGACAGCCTGCTCCTGCAGCCGACTGTCCCTGCCGGGCTCGGTCTCCCTGCAGGTGACGTGGCCGAAGAGGCACTGCCAGAGATCACCCTTGTCCACCATCTCTCCGGCCGTCCTGTCCTTGCTCATCAACCTGGATAAGGCTGCGTGCTCCATCTCAAGCGTGTTTGCTTCGTCCATATTTGCATCAAGCAGTTCGGGGGTCGACTCTTTCGACTTGCCTTTGTGGGTTCTGCCCATGTGTTCCACTCGCCGCTTCGCCGACAGGTTGTAGATGGACTCTTCGACGGTACCAGACACAAGGTAAAGCCACACGGTGGTCTCGTGTTGTTGCCCGATGCGGTCTACCCGCGCGATGGCCTGCAGCTCCAGTGCTGTGTTGAGTAGTGGCTCGCACAGGAAGACGTGGCTGGCATTGACTAGGTTCAGTCCGCTCGAGTGCGCTCTGGCATGTAGTAGGAAACACTCCATCGCAGCGTCGTTTTTGAACTTGGCTATCCCGTTTGATTCGTCAATGGACGCGTATCCTATTCGAAATCGTCTGAATGCTTTCTGAAGTACGTTGAGAAAGTCTTTATATCTAAGGCAGGGGTTAGCTTTTGTAGACAAAGAGCATGTCATGTCTAGCTAGGGAATACTGACTGAGAGAAGATGATCGACTTCGCGCCGGGATCCGACTGCCGTAACCACATGATGTGCCTTACCAGCGTGTCGACCTTGGTAGTAAAGGACGGTCCTTCGAGCTCTATGTTCTTAATGTCCGCCAATTGATCCGAGCTGAACTCGGAGTAGATTGTGGTTTTCCTTCGCGCGCTGCTGCCACTCTTGGCATGGCCACTAGCAGGCTCATCCTCTTCCTCGCGCCGGCCGGGCTCGTCGCTATGAACTCGCAACTCTTGTGGCTTGAAGGTGATGTCATGCAAGTTGGACTGCTTCAGGGCTCTTTTGCAGACCGGACAGTTGTGGTGTGCCTTGAACCACATGACTATGCATTCCTTGCAAAATTGATGACCGCACACGGTCAAGACCCCCGTGTTGAACGGCATCTGGCAAATCACACACATCCGGGGCTCATTGGACTTGGACCCGGATTCCTTGAGATTCATCACTGAAAGCCCGTCAGCACTTTATAAGGATCAGACGATCAGACGACTTACAGTATCGATGCTTTGCTTCGGCAGACGACAACTTGCTCAAGGCGGTCTCTTCGGAATGTCTAAGCTTCGCTTCCACCGCTTCGGATTTCGAACCATCGTACGGCAGTACAGCATCCGACACACCCTGTAATTGACGGTAATACTCCAGCCGAGCATTCATGGCCCCCGTGAAGCTCTCTATCTCGGATTCCAGTGCCAGGGCTAGCTTGTTCTGTTCGTGAAGCTGCGCTTGCGTGGCCTTGAGGTGCTTGGTCGCAATTTCATGCTCAAGCACTTCTCGGCTGCTCTGAAGCTCTTCGCGATTCAGACGAGACTGGAGACTCCGGAAGTCCCCAATAGCGCCGCGCATGGATATTGGCGCGTCGGGCTTCAGCTGAGCACGTCGCTCAAGCAGCTCCAGAAGTTTCTCTGGAGCAGGTCCCTCCTCGTTTTTGGCCAATCTCTTAGATGTCTCTATCTCGTGCTTGACGAGCTCATTGCTCTGTCCGGAAATGGCATCCTGGCGATCTGCAATGGCGGCTCGCAGGGCTTGCACATATACCACCAGCTCGTCTTGCATCTTTGCCGAGTCCATCAGCTCCTCTCCTGTGGTTTCCACGTCACCCTCTTCGTCTACCAACGGCTTCACTAGCAATTGAATCACATCCTCTCGCCAATCATCAAGCATCCCCGCTTGCTCGTTGAGTTGACCATACAGGACACCCAACTCATCAATAATTCGGCCACTCTCAATGCCCTTTTCAGGGTTCGCCAATAATTCCGGAATGACGGCAAAGGTTTGCGTCGACGCTTTGCGGGCAATATTGGCCATAAGCTTGCTGGCTTTACGATGAGACTCCTTTAAAATTTCCCGTCGAATCGCCTTGGCTTCTTCGTATCCCTCATCCTCCAGCTTCTTCAAGCGCTGGAATTCCTCAGAATCAGGTACAGTCATCTCTGCGTTATCCCTCATCTGAAAGTAGGCATTGGCACAGAAGAAAGTCGCTTTGTGATGAAGCTCAAGGGCACCACGAAGTCGGCGGCGAAGTTCTCCCAAGTTCCCTTTGCTCTCAACGCCCTCGATATCCTCGTCTGAATCAGAAGAATCCTCCTTCGCCTCGGCTTGTGATGGTTTCTGTTTGATAGAATGCTCTCGAACAGCACCTTTGTACTTTGCTTGAGCCTCGGCTACCATGGTGCTCGTTTGAGTTTTGACTTCCTGCCAAAGAGTGAGCGCTTCCTTCACTCTTGGGCTATTCTCGTAAAGCTGGCCTCGCGTCAGCTTGAAATTGAGATACGACCTTTCTTCGGCTCTCATGGCGGTCTCGCTCTGGTCCAGCATTGCATTCAAGACTTCATCAATGGTTCGCATTGGCTGGTTCCGATTTTGGCCCAGGATCCGTCGATTGTAGACACCAACTTCAGGGTGAAGAGCTGTCTGCCTTAGTCGGTTGAGCCACGTTCGCATGCTTTCCACATGCTGATCGGGACTCCATTGATCGTGGAGCGGAGCGCCGTCAACAGTCATCTCGCAGGCTTCTGCCATCTCCTTGAAAAGAGTTTGGTAATGTTGCTCCTCGACCGCTGTGAACGGCATACCGATTACATATCTCTTCTGTGCTGGCAGCATTATCTCGTCTCGAACCATTGCCTTGGTATGCCGCAGGGATATGGATCTGAAGAGTTGTTGAAAGGCAGCCTTGTTCGTCGCCACAAGCGCTTGCCAGGCCTGGGGAGCATAGCAGTAGGGCTGGTAACGGAGAAAGAGAAGGAGACCAAAGAGATCCTTTACATCATCCTTGACTGGCGTTCCTGTAATGCCCCAAGCATTGACCCGGGGAATGAGCCGCGCGACCGACGCGGCCTGGCTAATTCCGTTCTCGATCATCTGTGCTTCATCCAGACAGACACGCCACCATAATATCTGCATCAATGGCGACTTGACTCTCGGATAGACCCTCTCGTGTCTCCTGGATCGTTCTGGAGGCTCAGAGGCGAAGTGAATCTCGGCTGATAATACCGAGTAGGTCGTGATGACAATGTCAAAGCTGGTCAGCTCATCCACCACCTGGTCTTCTTCAATGTTTCCCATCTTTTTGCATCCTTCGTAATATTTGACACGTAAAGTGGGCGCGTGGCGGGTGATCTCGGACATCCATTGAGCCCTTAGAGATTCTGGTGCCACGATCAGAGTTGCACCGGTAACCGCTAGATCACCTTCATTTGCTGGATTTACAGAAATTGTCGTGTTTGGGCGCTTATGCAGCAAGATTAGTGCAAGAATCTCAAGTGTTTTCCCCAGTCCCATTTCTTCTGCCAGAACTCCTCCTTTCATAGAAAGATCACCGTGTTCAAAGGTGGTCTTGTCCAAGGATACTGTGTGGTAGATATCGCTGAGATAGATATCGTTGTTTGAAGTGTCTTTGACGATGCGACAAGTGTCCAACCTCGATCTCGCCTGCAGCTCTTCGTTCGTTAGAGGGGTAACGTCACCATATGACGGACGCAATGTAACCCCTTCACGACCTAGAAGCCATCGCAGTGTTCGCTTCTGATACGGGAAAAGAGTGGCTTCCAGTTCTAGGACCTCGATCTCAGGCGTATCATCCGCAGGCGGGACCCACGCTGCTTCGTAGAAATCCATGGGAGACCTTACTCCACCACCAGAAGAGGCGGAGCGTGGATAGAACTCGTTTATCACAGCGTTGCTGACATGACGCTCCTTTGCTGATCGTAAGTTGCGGTAAGGAGAAGGTGTCGTGTTCCACCAAAGTCCTAACGAGAGTCGCACTTCTACCCTCCTCCCCTTGAGCTCAATGCACATATCAGTTCGAGTCCAGATGTCTCCAGGATTCCCACCTTTGTTCCGCATACCGGCGACAGATAGTATTTGATAGGCATGGTCGGTGACATCTGCTGCTTTAATGGACACGCACACACGGAACGGATCTGGTGAGGGCGTTCGTTGCGAGTTGATATGTAGTGCTCCAGGTGTGGCGGAAATCTGCAGATACCGTCCAACGTCCTCGCATATCGCTTTGGGGAACTTGAAATCAGGCTCTGTACATGGACGCGAAAACTGCAGGCTGCCGGTAGCTACGCAAATCGACCCCTGGGGCGTGGTCTCAAGTTTCTGACGCTTCGACGGTCGCTCGGTCGTCACAGGGAAATCTGGCACATCGGACGGCGGGATAGATAACAGTTTCTCGATTATATATCTGGGAATAGTTGCTAACGAACAATATTAGCTACCCATCCATGAGGCCGCGCCAACCCGAGGAGTAAGGGCTACACACCATCGAACCCGACCTGGTGGGGTGGCTGCGGCCGAATGCGCCTTGAGCGTGGCATCGCAACATCCACCTCCAGCGACTCCCGAAAGAGGTTCCGATCTCAATTTGATGAGTTAGTGGGATTTGAGCATTCCCAGAGATGGAATGACCTGGGAAGCTATGCGGAGATGGATGTAGAAGGAAAGAAGGCGGAAGGCAGCAGGCAACTTACTGCTCAGCCTAATTGGCCCCACGGCGGGATAAGTCTCGGCGAATGGTAGTACACCGATAGTGCGCGTCACATCATCGCGTGGAACCCCTGGCTCACAGCCTCGCTTACCTAATAGTTCGATGTCTTTTTTTTCTTCCTAGAAGCAAATTGAAGCTGGGCGTGATCATTACAGGAGAGGCGCTCGAGTTGACCCCGACGCCCAGACGGATCATGTGAGTAGACCTGAGCAGACGCACGGTACCCAAGGCACAGCTACTGACGTTGATGCCAGCCAACCACAATGAGGGCATTCGAGTGTCTACGGCCTTCCCTGCGCCTCCTCTTGCGGCCAAACGCCAGCTCCTCGGCTGCCGGACAGATCAGGTCGCTATCTCAGGGAACCAAATCTGCCTCGAAGATCCCTAAGCCCCGGCCTTTTGTTCCCGATCCCCGCACATTTCTCACCCTGATCGGCCGCGGGTTAAGCAAGCATGCATCCAAGTTCCCTTCGTGGGAGTCGCTCTTCAGCCTGTCTTCGCTGGAGATGAAGGAGCTGGGCATCGAGCCGCCCCGAGACCGCAAATACCTTTTGAACTGGCTGCACCGATACCGAGCCGGCGCCGTGGGGCCGGGCGGCGACTTCGAACACGTCAAGGACGGCGCGGCAATCCTCAAGGTCGCGACACCGCCCGCGTCCGCACTCAGCGATGCCAAGTGGGTTGTCAACGTCCCCCACGACGAGGGTGACTCCAAGGAGCTGCCCCCGACGCTTGTGCGGCCGCAGCACTACACGGTCCGAGGTCTTCGAACGATAGCTGGGCCGTACGTTCAGCCTCTGCCCAACGATGCAGGGGCCGTTGTTAGGGTCACCGAGGGGATGTGGGAGCATGCACGCGGGAGGAAGATTGATGGTGGCGAGCGAAGAAGGGCCGAGGTACGGTTCAAGAAGAGGTCGGCGGAACGGAGAGCTCAGCGCGAGTCGGCGTTCTGGATCAACTAGTAGGGCCATGAAATGGGCTCCTGATTGTACATTATCGGTGTGTATGAAGATTTAAGAACGAACCAAGATACTGAGCTCAAGGCATCATTGCACAGTACTATGCCATCTTTCCACACATCGTCTCCTCGCGATGATTGGAGGCACCCAAGCAAGCTAGGGGCGCGAACAAAGGCGAAGCCAACCTCTACCGCGAAGCTTGATATTCTCTGTGACTGTGGCCAAGGCGAGAACAGTCTGACACAGGCAGGCGTCACGCGGGGCAGAAATGCCCTTTTGGTGGTCGTAACCGTGAGCGAGTGTCAGCCTGAACGGTTACAGTTGTTCGTGAGTAAGCAGGTGAGCTGCACACACCCCTTCAGCTGAGCGGGTTGCAGCACACGGCGGAACTAACGACTCCGGCAGATTCACCGTCGCCGTGAGTGGGACCAAAGACTACTGCCTAACTGCAGCAGACTATCTACGGAGGTGGTCGCGTTGTTGATCCCTTTGCGAGCAGCAGCAAGAGGCCTGCCCGTACTCGTCGTATTGCAAAGGGTCACGACACGCCGAATGGCCTGAGAGACACAGCCGACAACGGATGGCTGATGGCTAATAGCTGCTACCAGGCTAATGCCGAGGCCATTGGCACGGCTGTCATCTTTCTGGCTATTCGCTCGGCATTGTTATAATTAGGGCCGTTACCGCGAGGAGTGACAAGGATGTCCTTTGAGACATTCAGCAAATTGTCACAGACAGGCGACTGAAGCACAAGCTCGGGCAGCTTCCGATCTAGGCGTAGGGCTGACAACCTAATGTTGGACCCTTCAGTCACCGGAACATTGCACTGCCGAATCGACGTTCCGGCTTCCTCGTCTTCTTCTGGAAAGATCCATGTCGTGGTGAACCTGACAATTTGCTCACTGGGGACTGCCAACTGTCAGCCGAGAAAGTCGCATGTTTGGTTAGCTGTCAAATATGAGGTAGCCACCACAACCTCAGCCGACTAGTCAACATCAACGCCAAGGCGCAGCATTTCAGCTGAAGGTACAGGTCTTCGCCACCGCCACAAAGGCCGGTACTCAGCAAGTCAGCAACGGTCCGGACGGCACACCGGTGTTGTGTGAAACTGCCAAGACAAGGCATGCTGATTCGCCGAGAGTGTGCGACGGGACGATGCATCCGGTACTCAAATCCCACTAACCCATTTCTCGGGCTACGGGGAAGCTAGGCCGATAGAAGAGCGTGCGAAGCACTGAGCTCCAAGTTGCGGCACAGCCATCGGGCGCCTTGGCGCAACTGTTGATGAGTGCTACATCAGCAACCCTGTTCTGGGGGCGCGCCGAGGCGCCGACCGACGGCCAGACGGTTCCCTTGCATTAGGTAAAGACGAAAGGACCATCATTTCCTACTGGGGACATGTTGCTTCAGCCTCATCCATCCTCGTATTTGCCTATTCCATCCATCTTGCGGTGCCACCACGCAACGGCCAGTTCTCAGTAAGCATACATGCGGGGATGCCTGTTGCCCAAAACATGCTTCATGCTGAGAGCGCACCGCTCCCGCATGGCAGATCCACGGCGCCTCGTGCCTGTGCATCCGGCTGGTGACGAGGACACCTCAATTTGCCTCCCGAGACGGCTGGGTAGGCGCACTTGAAGGACCAGGCAGGCAGGCCATCCTCCTTCTCTTGGCAGCGTTGCCTTTTGCGGGACGTTTTCTTCGTTTCAACTGGCACACCACCGAGTTGTTTTATTGGAAATACAGAATGAAAGCAACCCGATTTCAATTGTATGGGCTGTGGAGCTGTAGTCAATCGTCCCTGGTATGGCGTTGGAATTGAATGATGAAAGGCTCTAGCAAGGCGTGCAATGTGCAATACTCGTGACTGTGCCTCGCTCCTCTCGTCGTCGGTGCAGCTTCACCACAGCTAAGGTCTCGTTGTGGCAATGTGCAAGCGCTGGATACACTGGCCGTCTGTGTAGCAATCAGGTACTTCGTACCCACAAATGTGATGAACGAGACGGCTAGGTCAATCAGCGGAGAGCTGTCTGGCAGGTCGACACGGATGAGCGGGTACTCTCATTCCAGTGTCAAGGTGGTGTTTAGGCCACTACCTTAGGTATGCATACGATTGCAATGTTCACTCTTCTGAACTGCTTGTGCTTACGTGACTTCGCGGTCCAAACAGTCGAGTATCTTCCCATGTTGCACAACGTCGCGTACCGCATAGTACTTGGGCATCTGTAAGCACGGTAGTAGCCCGATGATCGAGCCGCTTGCCCCCAAACTCGCTTACCCATGCTGCTGGGCTCCTCAAAGGGGGCCGCAGAGTGAATGCGGATACAAGATCCATGCTCGCTGCAACGGTAGGTGAACCCTGTGCTGTGTGCACATAGTACTATGCGTGTGCGGTGCTGTCTCGAGACAACCTCATTCGTTCAGAGGCGCTCGTCCAGGCCGTTTTCAGAGTCTTGGCGCTGAAGGCAGACCCCTCGAGCTATTGCAGTTGCTTATTGCCAAAGATCGTATGTACCTTTTGAATCCCAGTACAGCGGCAAAGGGAGTGCCGTATACACCTCGACCACGTTGGGAACAGGTCATTCATCGAACCACGAGGCTTGACGACGGCTTTGTTGGAACCTTCCCGGGCGGCATGCCTATTCCAGGCTGTGCTTAGATACAACAGACGGAGTTGGCCTTCCACCCCACAGGAGCGAGGTGTGCAGCTTTCCACGTGTCAATTCAGCGATATCGACCGGTCTGTCGAGGCGTACAGGGGTTAGGTAAGCGGCGATGCTGGACGGCAGGCACACCATGGTTCTTGTTTGGTTCAGGGACTGAACAGCCACAACAAGCAAGGGTCCTGTCCGACCAAAGCACACCCGCCCGCTCCTGGCTCCAGTTCCTAAGTGACCTGATTTCAACGATAAGAGGTGGAAGGTGGAGAGTGTGGAGAGATGTATATTGTCTCAGTGGCTGCTATAAGCGAGAACCGAGCGAGGAGATTTCCATCCCCTGCTTACAGGCAGTCGGCCCCTCGGTCGCTTTCTCGGTCGGTCGGCATATTTAGCGAGAGAATCTCGTGTATGTACGCGTAATACTCGTGGGGTTGAGAGTCAAACAAGGTCTGGTTCAAGAGAGACGCCCTGTCTCACGGTTCCCTCGTCAAGAGCGGCTCGCAGGCAATGTCGCTGTCAGGAAGCTAACCAGTCCTCAGGTTGTTTCGTTGGACGGGTGGAGTACAAGTAGGATGCATCCACTACTGTCGCGCAAATCCGAGCTGGAGACCGAGCAATGTCTGCCCATGTCGAGATAGCTTGGCGGTCGAAGCTGGTCTTGACTGCTCGCACAAGTGAGGGAGAGCCTGCTGAGGCTACCCACAGCATATAACTGGGCGAGGTTGTACGCTTATACACTATTGCTCGTATTGATAAGCTGTTCTACCATGTTATTTCCGGTCACATTGTTCCTGAGACTTTTTGGTAGCTAGGGAAAAATAGGGTATGCGCCCGCTGAGGGTCAATGCCAGCCTGGCGAGAACCCCTTCGTAGCCGCTAGCCAACAGGGACAGTTATTCAAGTGTCCGAGCGGCCAAGCGGCAACTTCATACTGTTCATGGCAACGCCGAGAGCCGTCCAGGGATCCACTGGATAAAGTACAATCCTGCCGTCGGATAGGGGGCAAGACGATGACTTCCTGGCTCGACCAAATTGCGGCAGGCAGACGGAGTACGTGGGTATGGATGCCAAAGTTGATTGCTTTGGAGGATCGTGGCTTACCTTGAAATCGATACAAGCATATGTCGTTGGCGATATTTGCCGGCGTAGTAAGCAGCCAATGATGAACTTGCTGACATAGGGACCCTGATGAGAATGCTGCACAAGACTCCTGTCGGATCATCGGGGATCTGCAGATATGGCTGCGAATGTAGCTGCAATTCAGTCGAATGGCGATCGACATAGGGCCTCGAGTTTCCAGGAGCGACTTCTGCAAGGGGCTTCAAGTAAGCTTGGGGCGCCTCTGTCGCCGGTCGGCTGAAGGGGATTGACGGCAAGGATTGCGAAGCGGAGCCTGAGTTCTCCGACTCGGCATGAATGTTGTCCAGCGTTCGAAGGGCCCGCGGCTGCCTGGTGTTAGTGTACCTTGGCATGAGTACTTAGGTAGGAGATATTGCGCTGACATGAATTTCGGTACCTGATCATGCGCTAATATTTAACGGATGCGAGATTTGGAGGAGACGCAGACAAGTAAATACAAGTGAAGACAGCCATACAATACCTGGCTGTACCTGCTCGGGCTCACGTGGCTGAGCCAGAAGGAAAGTTTCTGCCAATGATATGAAGCGGCCGGCTGCGTGTCCAACTTAGGCTCATAATGCAACGTTGGCGCCATTACCCGCGAAGCTGACGGCCGTTGACGAAGGCACAGCCTTCCTTGACACTGAAGTTATGCAACTAATTACCACGTCGCAGCTAAGCCCTATCCGTCGTATGGGAGGCCCTACAGGCGCTGCCCGCGGTTCAGGGATTAGTCAGGCGACACATTCTGTGCGGCTTGAACGGCAATTAAGTTTATCGATGTCACAAAGTGATCGATATCAGAGGAGCAGGGGACAAAATCCCAACAATAACCGGATCACCAAGCCCGCAACCCACATGCAATGTATGAAAGGTCCAGCTGTGAGAGGCAAGATGTAGAATGGCAAGGCTAGCACAGTGGAAAGAATTACACAAAAGAATTCGAGGGCACCCAGAGGCCCTTTGGCGACGGCCCGAAGGCGAAGGGGGGGTTCGTGGCGTGCAAGGCTTCCCAACTTTGGCTTGCTTCGAAAGAGTCAACAACCATGTCACATGGCAAGGTGAGATGGCTGTTCCCCCAGCGCTTGGGGAGAGGCGGGGCACGGAAATGCCATGCGCAATCCTGCCAAAACTCGTGGAGACATGATCGGAAACGGGGTACCTAGAAATGCATCTGGTTAGTCGTTGGCATAAACGGGTCTCAGCTTTCCAGGGCTGAGCTAGCTACCTTAGATTGCCTTCCCGCCCATGCTTCCGTCGTCCCATGGCCACGAACCCCTGGCCAGGATCGACAAGACCAAGGGAAAGGGAAAGGGATCACACAAGTTGTCCGGGCAGGTCGCGATTCATCCATTCCATGCTGGCCGTGGTGACAGCGAAGGGTTACCAATGCTGATGATAGGGGTGGAGGAGAAAAGGGAAACAAAGGGGCCGCGTAGGAGGGGCGTGCGCGAGTAAGCAGAAAGAGCTCAAGGTATGGTCCAGTTCGGTGAGCCTTGAAGCCGTCGCCGGAACCGTCAAGGGCAACGACCCGCCAGAGCGTCGAGTAGGAAGGAGTCGCAAGGACTCAGAGGCAGGAGACAAAGAGAGTGATCACACTAGCTCAAGGTGACTAAGGCAGGGCCGTGGCATAGTACGACAAATCGGCAATTACACGTTACCCATGTAGCTTTCGGTGGTTTTTCAGCCCCCCTGCCCCCTCCCTCCCTGCCGTCCAGCAACTCGCACTATCCTGGGACTCCTCCTCGCCCCAGCCTGCTGCTGCACCAAACACGTCACTCACCTGGACTAGCATCCCTCACCCAAAGAAAACTGGAGCTGGGCTTCATGAATCGTGGGTTGTGAAGAGACTAGGGGTGTAAGGGGGTGTCGCCGTCGAGGGGGAGGGGGAGGGGAGGCGTTACCAAACCAATAACCTTGTCATTTTCGTCTGTTGTTAATGTGCGGTGAGAAGGAGGATTCCAGGGTAGCTTTAAGCTTACATTGAGCTGCCTGTCGTACCCACTTGTGTAGCCGGCTCAAGTTTTAGCACGTCTGAAGTTGAAGCAGGAGAAAACGTGTTTACGTTTCCATCCGCTTTGCCGAGTCTCCGTCAGCATCTGCCCTAGCCACCAGCTGCGCCTCGCCATTTCACACCTATACTTCCGAGATGGAAGCAAGATTGGACCAAGATTTGAGATAGCTTCGGTAGAAGTCTGATTGCTGGACGCGTGGCTAAAAAATGAACAATATGTCCAGAGTCTTCCTTCTCTGCGAAAGATTGTGTAGTTCCTGTGCAACATATACGCCTAGTCGAGCTGCGACACCCTTAGAAAGCACCCTTTCGCGAGTCTTTCATGGAGTGGGGAATCTGACAGGAGGGCTCGCTACCGAGATTCATAAAGTGGGAGATCAGATCAGCCGGGAGCGAGGCAATGCTGGCCATACCGCTGTACCTATTACCTACGTACCTCGTCCCTTAGGGACACAGACTATATTTATCCTGGCGTCCATACTCCATCGAGAAGAATTGGAACAACCCAAGAACAGAACCGCTTCTAGAGCGGTGCCACTCTTCCGCATACCCACTACTCTGAGAGGCTGCTGCCCCTTGATGGCCGAGAAAGTCCTTCAGCTAAAGCAAGGCGCATTGGGCTACTCGCTCCGCTCACTTGCGCGACACGAGACAAGTTTGCCTCACCAGATCGCCGCTGACAATTACGACGACGACGACGACGATGATGATGATGATGATGATGATGAGGTGAGCTCATGCTACAACAGCGGGAAAGCCAGACATGCCAGACAGACGGTAAGGCTTGACTGCTGCACCTTCGCCGATTGTTGGCGTTTGGAGGCATTTTTCAAGAACCACAGTCAGGTCGAGCTAGACTCGGTAGGGGTTTGGTTAGAGTTTGGGGTATTTACATGAATAGTAGGACGGTACTCGCTAAACTCTGGTAGTCTTAAGGGTGCATGCCTGCTTGGCACCCTGCTTACAATGATATTGCAGCACGGATGCGGATACTACTACTGTGTGGGTAGGTAGGTTAGTAGGCAATGTAAGTACTCGCTCGCAGTGAGCAACGTGCTGTACTGTAGTCGACCTATCAGTACTTGCTTACCTTATTCTCCGCATTTAGATTCACCCCACCTCCTTCCCAAACCACCCCCGGCCCTTGAGCGAACGATGAGCAGGAACGACTCCGTGCGATTACGTGGACGCCTGCCCATTTCCACCCTCTCCCATACCTGTTCCCTGCACAAGGCCCTTTTATCTTTTCCATCCCGCTTCCGCTCTCTGCACAATGACTATGTTGCCCGTGTTTCAAGGTGCTTTGAGTTAGCGCCGAGCATTATCTTCTTCGGCTCGTCGCTCTGGTCTAGCGTCCAAGGACCAGCAACCCCTTGTGGAAGCAATCGTCAAGATTCCAGGGTCAGATAAGCGGCCGTCCCGGTCCATCCACCAGTGTTTGTGCAGCGGGCAACGTGGGAGTTTAGGAATTTCCCTTTGCCCGGACCAGCGGTTGGACTCTCCCTCTTCGGGGCCCAAGTCTCGAGACTACTTTCTCTGGAGTTCCATCCTCGGTCTGCGCTAACCAGCTGCCCCAAGCCAAGGCAGGCAATAAAGACGGGCTGTGCCCTACAACGAGGCGTTACCTTGTGTAACTGTACAGCTTCCGATGCCATCTTGGCCCCCAGATTATAGATCCGTCGCCCAGGGCTTCTGGCAACGGAACATCGCATTGGCACACCCTGGAACCACGACTCCAGAAAGGGAGAGGTCCATGAAGACCCCTGGTAACCGTCTCCTGGATACGCATAGCAGCCGCAGATACATCCTGGACAGACCGTGGCATTATCTATCCTTCTCCCACTCCCCTACCTGCTCAAGATGTGTTCCTGGCATGCCGGTATAAGTCCCTAGCCCTCGTCAGCAAAATGACCTATCCCTATCTGGCCATAGCTGTCGCACTTTCTGACCAGGACCTAGCCATGGACTTGCATTAGCATCCATCCTGCAGCCTGCATCATCACGCTTGTACTAAATCTGCCCTACCAGGCACGTTGCGGCATGTTGACACTGGAAATTCCCCTCAAAACCCTGCTGGGACCACGCAGATCCATGATGTTGTGGAGAGCTACCTCGAGACTCCAGTCGGACAACGCCCCCTCAGGTCAACCATGGGTCCACTGTTCCCAGGTTCGAGCAGGCTTCAAGGTAAGATTCGGCATGTCTCTAATGAAAACTATCCTCTATCGAGCTCGAACAGCCATGAGCGGCTGCAATCTGCATCTGCAAATTGCCATATAGCTCTAGCACCACGCCCCCCTACACATTTCTTTCCAGCCTTGGACCTTGTAGTTGTTCTTGGAACGAAATGATATAAGTCGCCGGCTTGCCTCCCAAGTAGTGCTGTTCGTTCTCTCGTTTCTGCCAACTTCTCCATCATCTTCTTGTTAGGTTCTCCCAGTCAATCGGACTCTTGAGAAATCTACATCACTACGCCTCTACATCTTCAGCTTCGCCAGAAACTGCCCCTCAACCGCAAGGATACACTTTACACGTCGAAGTTCATAGTGCACTTTGACTGCTCTCATTCCGTGTGGAGCGCTCTGGCCAAAGAAAGACTACTCTCCTGTCGTAACACACTATCAATCTACAACAACGAAACCCTACGATGGCACCCAGTAGTACTAGCTCTAGGAGCGGTTCAGAGAGTAGCCGCAGACCCTCTACATCCTCAGACTCTCCCAAGAAGTCAAAAGCCAGCACAAAGGATGCGGACTGGACGCAAGTGACGGACCCAGAAGAAAGGCGTCGCATTCAAAACCGAATCGCCCAACGCAAGTTCCGTGAGTAGTCCTGTCGTCTCCGTCCGTCCAAGCGCGTTGCTCGAGCACCAGCTAATGAGCATGCGATATAGGCGAGAAGGCCAAAGAAAACAAAGAAAAGGCGGAGCGAGAAATGCGCAACCAAGAGCATGCAGGCAACAGCTATCGAATACCCTCGGGCAGCGACATCAACTCAGACTATGAGATCTCTGGTCTTCCATGGGGAAGCGTCAACATCGGCCACGTCGTGTCTCGTGGCCATGAGGTAGAGAGTCGTCGCAGCAGCGGCCGCAGAACCCATGCTGGGGAGGACAGCTACTCGGCCGGATACTACGGCTACGGATACGGCCAAGGTATAAACCACGCTGGAAGCTACGGCAGCAGCGGGGGCGAGGAAATGTACTACGACGACGGAACATACGCATATGACCAAGGAATGCAAGGGTACTCCAGCCGGTGAGAGCAGCGCAAGATGGGAAGGGATTATAGTCGGCGTTGGCTGCGCTCACATGTCCACGGAAGGTTACTTGGTCATTATGGAGACATTGGATTGGATTGGCGTTGGTATGGTTCTCGGCCCGGTGGCTGACATACGGATTCTTTTACGCGCTTGTCTTTTCTGATTCCCCGTTGCGTTTCCGTTGTCCAGTTGCAGGGTATGCCTGAGACGGTTTTCATTCTGGGTATGCCTATGTTCTCTTTGCATTTCCTTGCTATTACGACATTACGATACATTGTATGATGGCAGAGAGCGGGCGTTTAGAGGCACCATATATTGGTCGCTTTCTTGTTTGGCGACATTGGGCACTTGGGTCTATCTGACACGCTTTGAGGCGGGGACTAGGTTTGTGGATGGTTTTCATGCGGATCAGGAGAGAGATAGAGGCGTTCAAAATAGAGCAAGCCCTGGAATTCCCTGCACTCGCCCGAATAACACGATGACGAAGTTGGGGTGCCTCGGCAGCTCAATTGGTCAAGCTCCTCCCCCCCCCCCCGACGACCCGGCTCGGATGGATTCAGTGGTCCACACTCATGCCAACATCCGGCGCAATTCCGTAGTCCAAGGCGGAGATGGCAGTGATAAGGTAGGCCAAGAGATAGTCCGGCAAGCCACTTCCCTTACGTACCTCGGACACGCGAGGAAGACTCGGCGGGACCTGCATGTCCTTGGTGGCAAGCCTTTGCGGCCCAAGGCCTGCCCATGGCGCAGGTGCAGCGGCTTGGCTTCCGCTGCGTCGAACCCCCCACCCCCCACGGCTCACTGATGCGAACGATGCAGAGGGTTGACGATAGCAAGATGCAAGGGAAACCCCATACCGCCTAGGTATGCAGATAGGGACTTTGGTGAAGTTACACTGGGCAGACGTATGCACGCGGGGAGTTGCGGATTAGCGATGCCGAGGCGTCGCCGCCAAAACCGGAAGAGGTAACAGCGAGCCAAGTCGCAAGAATCAATTCCCCGTCCTTGGGGTGAAAAGAGGTGGGGGTTAGAAACTTGTTGCATCGACCGGATGGCGCCGCCAATACGTAACTGGACAACCTGAAGGAGCAGGAAAAGGAAGGACGGATTGTGGGTAGCGATGTGGCTTCCCTCCCCCCTCTGGTGGCTTGACCACGTCCCTACTGTAATGTAATGGCCATGGCGTGTCTTGCATGCTGATCGTTGATGTGACGTGATGGTAGATTAGCAGGCCCCCTGTTGTTGATGTGCTTTGGGGGCGGGCGGGTACGGGCCGATGCACGTTGCTTAGTACTTTTACGCTACCACGTCGTGTTCTGATTGCCAATCGCACGAGTGCAAAAGTCGTACCACGCGTCGCACGAGGGTGGGTTCAATGACTAGATACGGTATTTCCCCGGGGGATCTTGGCTATTAGCCATTTGGGTTGGACCTGCTTGATTCGACAGTCGTGCAGCAAAACTGATCGATGGGTTCGTTTGTTGTGGGGGTTGGGGAATTCTTGCTCATGGGCACTACTTGGCGTGGGATGACGACACGTCCCCTTCTCCATTGATGTGCATTGACATGAACCAGCCGAAAAATGGACGTTGAAAGAAGGACCCGGATGGGGAAATGGATGGTCAGTCTGTTCTTCGGCTGCAGCCGAGGCTTTTGGTGACATCCCTCCGATCCGACCCTCTCCCAGGCGGGAGGACCAAAGCGATCCCAAACAGGCATGGTGTACCCCACGCGCTCAAACGTGGACATTTCAATCGACAGTCTTCAAGAGGCTAGAGGCCTTTTCTTTTTGCGGGACAGTCTCACCGCCCGGCAGAAAACACCAAAAATAGTTCCCCACCAAAGATTTTCGAGCGACGGCAACGAAGTCTGGGTTGACCGCGGTTGTCGGCAAACGTCGCGGTGCAAGCCTCCCAATATCTATACCTCAGACTATTCTCAAACTCTTACTTAATACCTCCTTCAACCCATATCGCCATGTCAGCGGACACGTCGGCGATGGCAGAGCCCGCCCATTTGGGTTGGGAAATAGGTACCGCTTCCAAGCAACCCCCATAGTCCAATTGAGAAATCTCGAGGCATTCTAACAAGACGCCTCCGACTCCCAGACACTAAGCCGGCTGCCAAGAAGCCCAAGATGACCCAGCTCGAGCAGCGAAGGGCGGAGCGCAAGGAGAAGCGCCTGGTCAAGGCCGAAGCCAAGAAGGCCCGCAAGCTCAACGTCAAGCCCGCCGCCAAATGGACGCCGGAGCGCAAGGCCGAGATGAAGCTCAAGAAGAAGGCCAACCGACCTCAGAAGCTAGAGAGGCAGCGTGAGCGCCTGCTCTTGCGATCCAAGAAGCTGCAGATCCAGGGCGAGAAGTTCTTGCGTGAAAGCAAGAAGGCTGCTCTCAAGTATGAGCAAATGGTGAAGGAGGATGAAGCGCGAAAGGTTAGAGGGCTATTCTAGTCATGTCTTTCGTTTTTACTCCGGGACTAACGACTGATTATAGAGGAAGGCGGCCAATGGGGAAGTAGACGACCTAGACAATGCCGAAGACTCCGACTCCTCTTCCGACTCCTCATCAGACGACAGCAGTGGCATCTCCCTCATAGATGACGCGGCTCCGAACGGTTCAACAGCCGAAGTACAGTCCGATTCTTCTGACGGCGACTCCAAGGAACTCGAACAACAAACCACTGATGCAGCTGCCAATGGTGGGGAGGAGACCGTCGTTCCGAACACGCTAGAGATTGCTGAAGAAGAAGAAGAAGCAGAGGAAGAAAAAAAGAATTCAAAAAAAGCGAAGAAGGAGAAAAGGTCTAAGTCGAATAAGGACTCCGATGTCGCTGCTGTCGAACCCCTGCCAGCTTCTCATGAGACGGTTGCCTCTGTGACCCCAGATCAACAGCTGCAGAGCGAGGCGGAAGACGCGGTGGCCAAGTCGTCCAAGAAGTCGAAGAAGGACAAGAAAAGCTCCAAGTCTGCTACAGACGAGCCTCAAGCCGAGAACAGCCACGAGCCTGCCGAGCAGACAGAAGAGCCCAAGAAGAAGCGAAAGCGAGACGCCGCATCCGCCACAGTTGATGAGTTGGAAGCGCCTGTCGAGAAGAAGATGAAGAAGAAGAAGATTGCAAAGCAGGATGATAGGCCAGTTGCTCTGGCTGCAGACGAGGCAGTAGAGTCAGTAAGCAAGAAGGAGAAGAAGAAGCGTGACAAGAAGGACAAGGAAGAGAAGAAGGATAAGAAGGATAAGAAGGATAAGAAAGAGAAGAAGAACAAGAAAACAAAGGCTGCCACGGAGCAGGAGGATGAGGAGACGGAGGACGCACCGCAGCTGCCGCAAGGTGTTGCTCACGCTGAGCAGTGGAACGTTGATGAGCTGGAGGGCGGCTCTAAGCGACAGGACAAGTTCCTTCGGCTGCTGGGCGCCAAGAAGGGCGGCGCCGGGGCTGGTCACGCGACGGTAGGACGTTCGGCCAAGTCTAAAGCTACCCAGGCAGAAGAGGAGATCCAACGGCAATACGAGGAGGGTATGAAGCTCAAGGCGGAGGGTGGCGGGCGACGTGGCCTCGGCGCATAAGAAGGCTTTCTTCACCCCTCGACAGCTTCGGCTGTGTCATGTGTACTCGCCCCATGGTTCGCTTCGCCGAGAGAACTGCTGCCCAGGCACGGATTGGAGCATGACCAAGATACCAATGTGTTTATATAAGCCAAATACAAAATTTCCCCAATGCGCCGAGATTGCTGTAGCTAAATAGCGTAGCAGTGAGTTGCTCCATAACATCTCCCCGACATGGATGAGCCACGCTCTACTCTTGAGCATGCCTATTTTTGAGCTCCGCGATATCTGTTCACTGTCCGGCTCTGCGTCCGTGTAGCGCAGTAAAAGGATAACAGGTGTCACACCAATACTTCGCCTCTCACAGGCTCCCTTTGCGGCTTCTCCATAGCTTTTTCCTGGTCTTGTTTTCGAATGCGCAGCGGGAACGAGTGTGTCCATTACCCAAAGAAGCGGGATAGGGCCTCGAATACTAGGCCGCCGATGATCACGAAGCCGAGGACACCTATAAAAAAGATTAGACACGGTGTGTACAAAATAGGCAGAGGGTGAAGAGTCGGGGCAAATCACATACCGAGCCAGAACAGGGAGACGGGGGACTTCTTGTTGACCTCGCGGACCTTCTTCTTGATCTGGTCCTCCGACTTGCCCATGCGGTTCTCCTGGTCCTTGGCGAACTTGGCGTTGCGGCGGCGCTGCTCGAGTGTTTGGGCCTGCGCTCTCGTGTCAGGCGATACCGGTCGTGACGGGAGCCATTGGACTTGTCCGCCGGCGGACTGATGAACTTACCATTGCTGCGGTTGTGTATGTGGACAGGACAGGTATAAAGGATCGGCGCGGGAGACAGTTGTGAAAAGAAAACCGGGGAAACAAGAGAACTCGGAAATACTTCCTCCTTGTAGGTCCGGGCACGAAACAAGACCGAGGCAGATGGTGTACAAAGAAAGATGCTGTACAGTAGTAGCGTTCATCCGAACCTCAACGTTGCACGGCAGCAGGTTTAAGGGACAGATTTCCAGAGGACGGCGCGCCGAAGAGGGAGTGTGGAGCAGCGGCGGTCGTAGCCGAGCGTACGGGCCATCTGTCGACTTCGGCAGGTACCATCCTCGTGGCTGGGAAATCCACCCCCCCTTGCTCCTGCCTACCCTGACTTTCTGGCCCATCTCCGCCCCTGTTACAGGCGTGCGCCTGCTGCAGCCAACCCGATTCCACAAATGGGTGGGAATGTGGCTGAATCAGAAACGAAAAAAAACGCGGGGAGCACCGCCACAGCAGCCTTTCTTGCAGGAAAGCTCAACCAAGCTTCGGACGGCATAGGTCTTGGCGGTTGTGCTGTTGACAAACCAAGTCCAACCGCGTACCTACACGAGACGACGAAACCACGGTGACGTACGAAGAACCATGCTTTTCCGATTGGCGCCCAGGCCGCTGCCGCTGCCCCGATCGACACCCTTCTCATCCGTCCCCATACGCCGCGCATCCACCGAGACGAAGCAACCCAGCGAAACGGTGCGCACCCCACACAAGCACCCGAACGGGGGGAGGGCCGCTTTCTCACAGATTTTCAATTCCTAGGCCAAGTTCTACAAGCAGTTCTCCCGCCCCGTGGCAAAAGTCCTGCTGCTCGCCGTCCTCACGTACCAGGTTGCGTACTGGGGCTGGGTGAAGCTCGAGACGGACGAGATCCGCGCCGAAACGGACGGTGAGTACCGGCGGGGTCGTGCGGTGGAAACAAGATAATCCTGAGGAGGGGGTTGTTTGGGGGTGGAGGGGAAGAGAATGCTGATTTGTTTGGTGCTGTATTTAGGTACGATCGCGCGGCTGGAGGCGAAGGTGGCCGAGTACGAAAAGAAGATCGGAAAACCTGCGACTTCATAACACGTGGGGTATGGGTGTGTGAGCTGGTGATGTATTGGAGGAATCGGTGGACCATGCGTGTAATAACACGAGGCAGGGTTGTTGGAGGTATAAGCAGCGCAAGCTGTGGACGTGCATGTCATATGCAAGAGAAGCTGCTGACGGTTGCCCGTTTGTATATTACCACATGTGACCCATCCAGTGGGATCCCTCTACGATATCCATTTCAATGATAATCCTCTACTTTATGTAGCTATGTATCAAGACAGGTATCCTCTGTCAACTATCATATGTTGCTTTCAACCACTACCCAAGATATGCTTCCCAAAACGCCGTGTCCAAAGTGCCATCAAACGCTTGCTCAAATCCATCCATTATGACACCGTCGTGATACATCCCTTGCTGCCGTGCCCTGTGAGGACCATCATCTCCTGCATCACCTAAGTAGCAGCAGCAGGGTGACCAACAGACCCGCGCCCAGCATATTGTTGCTACGAGGCACGAATCCGGCTGCGCTGATCTGCGTGCGCGCCTCCCCCGGGAAGTTGCACGCCATCGATGAGGCGCCCTCCTGGCGTCTTCCGTAGCTCAAATCAAACCCAATCATGCCGGGAAGGGGGCACATGAAGCCTATCGCGGCAGGGCAGCTCTGCACAACCTCGTAACACACCTCCTCACAGGGCAAAACCTCTCTGTAAGGTCCAGGCTGTATCTGGGTGTCGATAAAGCTGTTGCGGGAGGTGTTGGTTGTCATACGCGGATCGAGCGAGTTGCTCTGCTCGTCCGTAAGGGTCGTGCCGTTGGGAAAGGCTTGTAAAATGTTGCGCGTGACGGCGAACCGATTGGGGCTGGCGAACTCCTCGCATCTGGGTATGCTTACTGTGCATAGCCATCGTTTGTAGGCGTTTGCGCAATCATCGCAGTTGCGAGCTAAAGAATAGCGGTTCGTAGGCCCTGTTTCGCAGGGAATTTGCATCATGACCTTTTCAAAGTTGGAGTACATTCGTCTGGCGTAGTTGTCGTACTGCCTGGCCAGTTCCGTGTTGTTGTTGAATCTGTCTAGGTTGCCGGGAACTGAGTACTCCGTTTCATTGCAGAACTCCAGGTCGGTTATCATCCGACAAGTACTTCCTGATCAAACGTAAGCGCCTCCACAACATCGACAATGGACAACAAACTTACCACCCGGCGTCTGAAATATCGTTGGCTCAAAGACAACACCACCGCCTCCGACGACACCACCTTCCTGTCTCCTCGCGGCGCTTGAGCTGGTTTTCTTGTAGAGAATCCCGGAATAGGTTGAACTCGCGTTGAGTCCGTCAAAATAAAACTCCTGCTTCGGAAAACCACCCGGACCTCGGGTTGTCATGCGCGTCCGCACGAGGTTGTTTGACCGTCCATTTCCTGCCTGATTCGCTGAGATCTGAGCGACCTTTTCCATCCCGCAAAAGGAATGGCGCACTCCGTTCATGGTTCTCGAACTATTGTTCTCCACGAACAATTCGTATGGCAGGTCCCGGCTCATTATTTGTTGGGTGTCGTCATGGTTGCTTGTCAAGTTTCGAGAGACGAGTAGTGCGGAGGTCGAATCACTATCCATCCACAGAAGCTCTGTGGTGGCGTTCACCGTGTAGCTATGGTAGAAATCATCAGTGGACGCGGCCACTTCATAATTCCATATTCCTTGAAAGTCCGTGGAGATGTTGGGTGCTGTGATACCAATAAACAGATCCTTGGTCGCGTTGAGGCTCATCATGGCAGCACCTTCGTTGAATACTGTCATTTCATCCTGGGTGAAGTCTCGTAGGGTTTCTGGACACCCTGCCTCTTCGGATTCTGACACAGACAGAGTGAGTTGCGGAGGGTCAAGAGTCGTAGCATCTGGGGACACTCGGTTCGGCTGTAGGCATGTGTTCGCCGACACATATACTAGTCTTCCAGTGGCATCTTGGCGCCGTTCGCGCGAATGTGGAAGCTCCTCATCCGAGACCTCGTGGCCTGACTCGTTCTTGTCCGAACCGATATCTCGAGCGCTCTCAGCATTGTCGCCCTCTGTTGTTCCGGTTCCCCTCATTCTGAAGCACATGGACTGCCCGGGCGATAGGTTGAGGGCTACGGGGACATTGTTCCGCAGATCAACCAGCTCAAATTGTGCTCTTCCGACAATCCCTCGATCGAACAGCGCAAAATCGGGTTCGTACGATGTTTCAGTTCCGACTAGTAGTTGATGCGAATCCTCGAGAAGCATGTCGTCGATAGGAGATACCTCCAGCGCCATTGCAGGTCTGGGCGAGATGAGAAGCAGGTATAGACCCAGAAGCGTCAGCGACGCAGCCAGCGACGCCGCCATCCGCGACTGTAACGGGCTCAAATGCATGGCTGTAGCATGCCCTCCGGGGGCAGCGGCCCAGGGTCTTCGTAGGGTGACGAGGCAGGAACAGCGGCCTCTTGCTCTCGCGTTGGAAAATTGAGTCTCTCGTAAATTTCACAGTGTCATCGACGTCGTAGTGACTGTGATCAATTGGAAGACGCGTATCGTTCGTTATCGTCCTATGATGGTTGAAGTGTTGATCTTGTCGACATCAGCTTAAGGTTTCGGGCAGGGGGTTTCATGTGGTTTCAACTGTACGAGTGTTCGCGCTGACATGACATTACGAGGCTAGCTCATGCACTACTACGGCCGCTACAGTGGCAGAGGCTACCAGCTGACAGGGGCAAGACCAGCCAAGCAAGTAACCACTGTGCACCGCCACAGTACCCTACATCATGGTTGGTCGGAACAATAACATGTGAAAACAATAGGGCTGAGGCGATGTACGACGATTGTACTTTTGCCTTCTGAGTAGCTGAACAGAGATAATTCTGTTCACACTGTATCATAGGGAAACAACATTGCTTGTTCATCATACCTTCATCGTTTCAGTATGCGGCTTCAACAGCATGGCCTTTGTTTCGCACGCGCGCAGCACACCATCTTGGACTGGCCGATCGTCCCGACGAAGGAGGCCCGTATGCCTAGAAGACACCATCCAACGACCGAATACCGTTTGCTAGAAAAAGGGAAAACGGGGGCATTATCTTCAGAGGCGTGATATAAGCTCGAGAATAAGCTCAACTGTTCCAGGTAGCAACTCAAAACATGACATAGCGCCAGGTGCGCAACGGGCGTGGTCTTCCTCCGACGTATGGGACAGGGACAGCGCGACGGCTGAAGGGGTAGTCACATTGTCCACAACACACGTTCAGCCAGATCTGATTTGATTCTCGAAATTGACCATTCCAGTACCTAGCACTTTGCGCCACCAGGGCTTACTCTAGATTTCCTCGTGCTGGTCGCAACACCGCACATGCCCCTCGTGCCCATTCATATTGCCACACAGCTTGTTGCATAACACATATTGGTCCCCATCTTCACCATCGAACCTACCCCAACACATCCATCATCATCCATTCGTTGACCCTCCCCTCCACCGTCAACTCATAAAGGCCGCGGCCGCAGCTCTGTGATCGGCCGTGGCGAGCTAGGCGGCGCGCGGTTGCTTGAAACGGCGCACGGCGCAATCTTACTCAGCCTTGCCAACACCGTCGGCCCTGGAGCGGATTCCGGAGGCGGTCGAGCCAGGACCGGCAAAGTGTCGGCCAAGGGTAGGGACCAGGAAAGATCGGAAAATGATCTGAGCGCCGCTAAAGAAAATCAGCATCTCATAAGCGCATAGCTTGAAGACGATGGCGACTTACTGGAAGGGAGGCAGAGCAAGCCACAGGAGGAAGACAAATTTGAAGACAAAGTAGAAGGGGAACCAGTAGACAATGTTGATGAAGCTCTCGAGAACGGTGAAGAGGGAGAACACCACCCAGTACTGCAAAAGCATGTCAGCACATGGTGGTACGAAGCCGTGAAGCCCAGGAATACGTACAGTCAACCACTGAGCATCATCCGCAGTATTATGCGTGAAGAGGGCGTTGAGCGAGTAGTAGCCCGGGATGACGAAGCCAGCAAAGTTGGTGAGCAGCTGGCCGCCCAGGTTGAAGATGATGAGGAAGAAGTACAGCGCAGCGAAACCGACAGCGCCGTAGGCCTTCGGTACGCCGGACTGCTTCTCGATGTTGTTGAGGGCGGGGTATTTGGACAGCTAGAAGGGGGGAGAGATAGCGCGATCAGCGACCGATCGCACGCAACGAGGCTGCGTCGTGTGGATAAACATACCTCTCTGTCGAGGATGCTGAGATAGTTCTGAGCCTTCTCTTGAGCGGAAGCCATTTTGAGGACTGGTTGGGCGATTCTTGTCGAGCAATTGTGCGCAAAAGCTGGGGCAAGGGTTTATCAGTTGCTGCGGGGAGCTATGGATCGCAAATCAGAAACAGGGTCTTTGGCGTCAGGGAGCAGGGTAGGGAAGCAGGATAGGCACGGGGTTGCGACGGGGAATGCGCCTACTTGTTTGATTCAAGCTCGACTCGGCGATTGAGGCGGTCGCGGGTTTGGAGGGTGCTGAAGGTACTGGGTGATGATGGTGGAGGGAAGCAAGCGACAGGTCTGTCTAGCTGACGTGCGTTCGCTCGAGGATCAGCCACTGAAACAAGCCAAGGTAATCCGAACGTCCCGCCCAACCCTGGCGTCATGGTGGGCTATCTTGCCCATGCCGTACCCTCCTAATACGGGTGAGGTCTCTGCCCGTAAAAATGTACCTGGGATGAGCACGCAAGAAGCAGGCAGGGCCCAGTATACGGGGCCATGACTCTACTCGTGGATCGATAGCAGGGCATTCCGGCCTTGGTCTTCCTTATCTGGACGGCTGTGGGATGTCAGAGCGGGGCTGGATTGTGGTCTTAGACACACCTTCCAGCCTCATCTCCCACGATACATGAACATCTACATGAATTCGACGACGGAATGGTCAATCTCCTATGCCATGCAAACGAGTAATTTCACGCTGCTTGATACTTCACTATTTGCTTATCTTCCATGGGATGATGCTGCCATTCGCCGACAGAGCAGCCCTCACCAAACTACCACACTACCACACTACCACTTTTACCAAGTATTCAAGTATGGAATCGAGAGGCTCCAAGCAATGCTCTCTACCATGGCCACGAGGAGCTACCTGCTAAAATTTCCACCCACGAGATGCTTCATAAAGCTACTACTGTGCATGTCAAGACCAGCGTATTCGATGGTGGCTGTCATCAGTATACTACCCAAGGGAGATTTGCCAATTCACATTCCACGACTCCTTGCCTGCATAATTTTACACAGTGATCGAGAGTTGCAACCATGCTGTAGATGCAACCTACCATGGCTGAGCTATGGGCCCCGTCTAGGCATGCTGCATGTTATTAAGATTGCGTGAAGAAATTACCCGTGGTAGTGATGGAGCTTTGTTTCCCCCTCGGACTGTTTTGTTACCTCCCTCGAGCAACAGGGCACGTCCACTTTGCGTGGCCACGCAGGTCGGTGAAGCTTGTGAAGCATCCTTTCCGGGAAGAAAGATAGCTGTGATTGAGTATAATAGGCAGTAGTTGATACCACTGTACGTCAAATGTACAAATAGACAAGGACCGAGTCTTCGCGATCACCATGCCTTTCCCATGGGACTCGTGTGCCACAGAGCCAGGCCAGCCTCCTCAAAGCAATGCAGCACGCCACATGTGTTGGCAGCGAAGAGTGACTCGCACTCGAACCTGGTCCATGATGCAATAGTCCACCTCATAACGCCGATTTGTAAAAGGAATATGCTCCATCCACCCGTCCTTTTTTTTTTTTGACCCCTCAATTTCACGTTGAAGTTCATGCTTTTCGCCTCCTTCATCTGATAAATTTCCAGATATCTAATTCATGCTTGTGCCCCCGTTAATGCTGCGGTTGGTGCAGTCCGTATGCACCGGTAAGAAATCGTATGCGTCGACAAAGGAACCTTTAATAGAGCACCCTTGTCACCACACGTGCTGGTTGTCCTTGTGTTAGTATTATAATCCCTAACATCATGCAATACAGTGGACGTACAGCTCAACGCCTCTAGGCTCTCGTAAATGTTTTTGATCTCCTCGAATCGCACGTTGCTAACATCGGCCATAAGATAGGCCAGCTACTGCAGGTCAGTAACTGTAGTGTTCAAGTGGAAGGATTCTAACTCACATCGCCTCTGCTGTCGGTAATCTGCTTGTCAACATTGTGGTCACCGAGAATCTCGTTGACTGGTCATGTCAGTAAAGGGGATCTCGTACAAGGTGAGTGACAAGGGACATACCTTTGCGAAGTACACCAGGAACATTTCGGTGGATGTAGATAATCTGTAGATATTGTGAGTTGTGACATTCTCGCGCGACATAACCCGACTTGTATTTTCCACTTACTCTTGCGTGGTCTGGCTCGTCAAGTGTCAATGAGCGCAGCTGCACCTCGGGAAGATTGACGCTGCCCAATGTGATACCCTGGTTGATGTAACGAACCAATGCCTCGCTAACTGTTCAACTCTGTTAGTCGCCATCCGAGACGAGTGTCGAGGGAGATTGTCTAGGGACATACCCTCTACGCCGATGGCACGCTGAGCCTCCTCTGTGCTTCCGCCAATATGAGGAGTGAGAATGATGTTATTCAGACTGCGAAGATCCTCGATCCAGTCTCCTAGGCTGTTGGTGAAATAGTCGCCATTGCCGGCAGGCTCATTAGGGTAGACATCGAGAGCGGCTCCAGCAACAATGCCGCCCCTCATTGCGTTGACCAAAGCGGGAATATCCACAACGGTGCCACGGCTGGCGTTGATGAGGTAGGATCCCGTCTTCATGTGCTTGAACTGGGCGGCCGAGATCATACCGCGGGTTTCCGGTAGGTCCGGTACGTGCAGCGTGACGAAGTCAGCTTCCTCGAGAAGGGCTTCCAGCGTAGGCACCTGCCTGGAAGTGCCGAGGGCCATGAGGGTAACAACATCATAGTAGATGACGTTCATTCCCATGGCCTCTGCCAAGACCGAGAGCTGGGAGCCAATGTGTCCATATCCCACGATGCCTGTGTTTCATCGTCAACGGCTGCGCGAGATGTGGATGTGGGTGTGAAACGGGACCTGAACATACCTAGAGTCTTGCCTCTAATTTCCCAACATTTGGCGCTGACCTTGTTCCAGGTACCACGGTGCATCTCGTTGGAACGGTCGCCGAGCTGACGCGCCAGAGAAATGATCTCGGCAATAACCAGCTCGGCTACGCTACGGGAATTGGCAAAGGGAGAGTTGAAGACAGCAATGCCATGGTGGGCAGCGTACTCAAGGTCGACCTGGTTGGTACCGATGCAGAAGCAGCCGATGACAATGAGATTCTTTGCCTCGCGCAGCACCTTTTCGCTCAGCTTGGTTTTGGAGCGAATGCCAATGACATGGATGTCTCTACACAGGTATGCCGACACCCCCGGTCAGTCAAAAACGATGGTTCAACGGCAGTGGAAGGGCAGCATGCGTCCATCACCTACCGGATTTTCTCGATGAGCTGGTCCTCGGGGAGCGACGTCTTGAGAGCCTCAACCTGGTAGCCCTGCTTCCTGAGAATGTCCTGGCCCGTCTGGTTGACGTTTTCCAGGAGCAGGATGCGAATGTCCTGGGTGTTGAAGGGCTTCAGCTGCTTGGGAGCAGAGCGTGTCGCCAGAGCCCCGCCAAGGCTTGACGGGGGGGAGAAGGCGGCGGCGGGCGATCCGGACAGGTTGCTGTTCTGGCCGAAGCTGTAAGAGACCTCCCGCTGGGCCGGAGAGAGGTGGCGGGTGATGTCTTGAGCTGAAGTCATTGTTGGCAACAAGGTGAACTGAAGTGAACTGGATGGGGGTTGAGATTTGTGTCTCAGGTGCTTTCACTGGGAGCCGGGTCGAGTGAGGCTTTATGTAGAGGCTACCTTTTAGCCCTGCCTTGCTATGAGCAATGCCGTACGGTACCCCAGGCTCAGTCAACAACTTATTACTCATTACCTTGCCTACCGAACCACTTAACGGGAAAACCTACGGGCTCTGCCGCATTAAAAGTAGACCCATCAAGTCCCTGGCTTTGTGGCTTTGCAAACCCTTTATTGGGACGTAGATACTTTCTGTCCCTCTTGGGTGGGATGCGTCTCTGCCGTCGTCATTGATGTAATGACACCTTATGTGACGGGTGGTTCAATAGATTTCTGCTATTGGAAAAACTGAGCACAACTTCAAATTAATCAATTCAACCGTGACCAAAGACCACAATAACAATGCATTTTCTACTGAGACTGTCCTCGCCTGGTAGTTTGTAGGTACTTAGTACAGGAACCCGAGTTGCCTCGAGAGGCGGCCCCGCTCGAATGAATCATTTTATTATTAACGAGACGACACTTTCCCACATGCAGGCTATGCAGGCGGACATGCACGACCTCGTTCCAAGGCTGCCCGGAGAAAAGTTTTTCTGACGTGCTTTAACCACAAATAGTACGTCCGCAGGTGTTCCCACGGCCCTCGACGGTTCCACGCACCGCCGGCGTCGGCGCTCAGGGTCGATGCGCAGTGGGTGGTACAGTCCACTGCAGGTACATGGACGCAAGGGCGGGATACGCTTTTTATTATCAAATGGAATGAGGATCAATTTCGGAGCCTTGGAACCGCTGGGGTATTTGTGTAGGCTGGTGCGTAGGATGTTTGATGGACTTGTTCATCTTTCTTGGATTTCTGTATCTTCATGCTATGGCACGGCCATGAATTATGTGAGTCCTACCTACTACCTCTCGCAAGGACGGCAGCGTGTTAGTGGCTGTTCCGCCCGGGCCCGAAGGAAACTGCTACTAGGCAAAAACCCCCAAAACAGCGTCATCTCAATTTCCAAAGCATTGCTTGCCGGGCATGGCAGAACACGTGGTGTTTGCTCGATTAAATGAGGAATTCAGCCAAAGGAGGCCAAAAATTTCACATCAGAGCTTAGATATGCCCATAGTAATCGAGTTTCTGATCTTGTGCCCTCCCGCCGCATTGAGGGATGCCATCGCAAATACCAAAGTTTGGTTAGTCCGAGTCAAATCAAATCACACGTGACTGACGTGTAGGTTTTTATGTATCCAGGAGAGTGTGTTGAGAGATACAGCCTCAAAGCATACTGGTGAATAAGGTGAGAATAATCTTCACCCGTTTTTTCCCTTCACATTCCCATCGGCATCTGGCTGTCGAGGCCTTGGCCAACAACTGCATCTTTGGATCGCTGGAGATACCTCGAGGCGATGCGGAATCATCTGCTTACCTAACCGCGGCGTGGGAAATCACCTTGTAGGTGGCTGAACACGGACCCTCACTCAGGGTGGGGCGAGTCACCTGTTTGGCCGCGACTTGCTCTTTCCCTCTCGTTGGCCTCGCAACAAGAAAACAACAACCACAACAAGAACCTCACCACCACAGACAAGCCTTCCATACCCGCGTCCATCCGGCCTGCACACGCCGTCCTGCAGGTTTCCCGTGGCGCATCTGCCCAATTACGCACTCGTCCTTTCTTCTTTGGCGAGGATCACCCTTTTCTTTTTTGTTTTTCTCTGGTGTCAACATTGGCTCTGTGTGGGTTGCGCGCCCCCTGCCCCCCTCTTGTGTCGCTCTGTGTCCGCTATTATTTGTGTACGCGGGAGGGCTTTATGCGGCCACACGGTCAGTGCCGGATAACCCATGAACGACACCTCAACCAGTTCGCTGTTCGATGATATGGAGACTGGTGAGTCCCCTCCCCTCCCGGTCCTGCTGCTTTACTTGGCAAGTCGCGTCTAAACCCTCGCCCTCCGCTAGTCAATACCATCACTCGCGCGGCCTCCAGTCTGAAGAAGCGTCCTCTCTCCAGTGCTTCTTCGACCTCGACTCAAAGCCTCTCTGCCCACCCAACCATGGAGAAGGCCGGCTTCACCGATTCCGCCCACGTGTTCGCCTCTTCGTGGATGCCCGGCAGCCAGGGAAACCACAAGCCCATGGACAACTCTCCGCACATGACGCCCGACGATGACATTCTGCTACGAGCCGCTAGCGACATGCAGCATGCAGCACACAATTATGGTATGATGGGCCCAAACATGGGATTGCCCATGAATGCGTCCATGAGCAATCCTGCAGACCCCATGAGCTATCATCAGCAACAGCATCCGCAGCACCAACACTATCCGCACCCACAGCAACAACACCCACAACCACATGGTCACCAGCATTTGGGGAGGCATCCCTTGCCGGCGGCTCAGTATGCCGGCCAACAAAGCTTCACGGATTCCAATAGCCAAGGATTGAGTCGAGAGGACCTTGATGATGCAGAATCGATGCCCAGCATTCCCTCCGGTCCAGTCAGGCCGTCCAGGACCACTGCTAATAACGAGGCGGAGATGCGAGCACTCTTTGAAGCAAACAAGGAACGTACGTTACCAGAAGTAGCTCGCCAAGTGCAAGCCAACGAGCGCGGGCCAAACGCAGAACGTCAGAGACAGATATTTGCTATGATATGGTAGGCGATCCTTCGCCGATCTCACACGCCGCTCATAAAGCTAACCTGGTTAGGGTTGCTTCCGTCTGTTCAGTCGGCAAAGGCTCCGTGCCCCGTGGCAGGGTCTACGCCAATTACGCATCCAGGTGTGCAACGGAGAAGATCACAGTATTGAATCCAGCCAGCTTTGGAAAACTTGTTCGAGTGCTGTTTCCCGGCTTGAAGACAAGGCGCCTGGGCGTTCGTGGAGAGTCTAAGTACCACTATGTCAATTTCCATATGGAGGATGAGGAAGCTGAAGAGCTGGATACCCGAGGTTCCAGTACTCAGACACCGACAATAACGGAAATGGGAATCTCGGCCCAGGACAACAGGTACTATCGCTGGATTGTAGATACCATATGCTATGGTTCACTGACCAGCTTGCAGAGCCGCTTCCACGCAGCCTCCCCGTAGGCAGACTGATCTGCCAGCCTCCACCTCCCCGAACCGCGCGCGACGGGAACGAAAATCACGTTTACGGAAATGGGGTCGTTACGTTCAGCCCGATGTGCCTAGTCTCACAGCATTGTCCTCTACAAGGGCCAAAGTACCGTTGGAGCTCTCCTGGGATGAGCCTAACCCGCAGGCATCCTTTGCGCTTCCGTCCATCGAACCGTATTTGCCGCAAGGAACCGACCCCGACTGTGCGAAATCCTTGTCGGCGGCGTACCGGGCGCATTGTACGTCACTGCTTGAGAGCTTACGCTTCTGCAGAGAGAAGCCGTTCTTCCACCACTACACGTCGCTCCTAGGAACCCTAACCATGCCTGTTCAGAGGCTCTTCGGAAATCCCGCAATAGCTCCCTGGATCGAGAGCTGCGACCTCGCACTATACCAGTCCATGTATGGGCTCATTTCCCACGCAACGCTGCAGGTCATCCCGCAGGTGGTACTCGAGTTCTTTAAGAACGTCTCCAGCAAGTTGGTTCTGCACATTCGAGAAACATTCCGGGGCCAGCCTCGACATGTGGTGCAGGCCAAGGAAGACCCTGCGGGCCTATTTGCGTCGCTGCTCGCTCGACTCCTACGTGTGAACCTCACGGCCCATGCAGCCGCAAACATGCTCTTCAAGACGGAGAACCGTAATGAAATGTATATGGACTGGATCCAAACAGTCGAAGTGCGGAAGGTCGCTGAGTGCGTGCCGATGAGGGCGATGGATGATGTGGTTAATCTGCTGGTACACAACATACGGGATTTATTAGACCCGAGAGACATACCTTGGGAGTTGGAATGCATAACCGTCTACGGCGACCTGCTTCTACGATCAGACAACAACCGTACAGAAGAACCAACCGACAACGACGAGTCGGACAAGGGGGTCTCGCGCCTGCTGGACCGATGGGTCACCTTTTTGCGGAGTCTTCCCGAAAAATTCCCATATGCCTCAGCCGAAGACATCCTGCTATTTGTCGAGAGGGTCGGAACGGCCGTCATGCGAGATTTGACCCTCAGAGGAGGGAAGAGCTTTGGGTCTTGGTGGGTGGCCAAGACTTGGATAGATGAAATGGTAAATCTCGAAGTCGAGCAGAGAGGCTTTATGCAACAACAAAGCTGCAGAGACCCCAGCGAACCGCCCAGTCAGCAGGCGACGAGTAGAAACGACACCAACCAGGACGCGCCAAGCGGCGCGCGAGGCGAAGAGGCAAACATATCAAGTACATCCCACTCCCAGCCAGGACGGGCGCCGTTTCCGACACTAGCCGGAACGGCGAGCCAGGTAGCGAGCGGCACAGAGGCCCACGACGACAGCGGCATAGGCATTCGCACACCAGAGGAGGAATTTTCCATGGAGAAGTTTAGCTTTGACGGCAATGATTCGGTCAATGCGGCAGACGGCGTTGATTTGCCCGAGGACGTTTTCACCGATCTATAGGAGCTTGCCCATAGCGTATCGGCTGGCGTTGTCTTTTCTGAACGTTTTCATCGTTTTTTTTTTCTTGCAGATATCACATGGGCTAAGCAAGGGGCTGGCGTTTCAGAGGGTGTCTGACAGGGCGGCGCAATACCCACGGGTGCTTGTTTTGGTGTTCAAAGAGGATCTGCGAGGCAGAGAGAGAATAATCAAAGGGATGAATGATGGAATGACTGGACGACAAGCACGACAAGACGGGAGGAGGCAGGGACCTGGTCTTGAGCTGCACCTTGTCCTTGGAAAAAAGATGGCCGAGACGGCTATGCCAAGCCAGTGCTTTCGCTTGTTGTGTCGTGTATCACCAAGGCTACCTTTTTGGCATACCATGAGGGTTTGGAGATTCAAGGGGATGTTTAAGCCGGGGAGATTAGACGTGATTGAGCAGCTAACGTTGCCTTGGTTGTTTCTGGCAGCTGTAGGCATGGCATAATATTTATTGAATAGCGGAGCAAATCCAATTGCACATGATAATTGATGTTGAACTGCGTACATGAGATGAGGTTGGACGCCGGAAGTTGTTGACCATTGTGTTACCCACCTACCAAGTAAGCCTCGGCCGAGACGTGGGGTTCAGCCGAGTCTGACTTGGCACCTGCATTCAAGAGGCCACGACATGACATGTCATGGTACGTCGTTGCAGCTTCTTGCGTTTTGATATATTCACCCACGGTTTGTTTCTCATTTCAAGGTACGCAATTTAGTCGACGCAACAAGGAAGGTGCAGCAGCTGCCCCGGCGCCACATGCAGCATGAGGCAGATACAACGTGGATAGGTGGAGGCAACTGGCAGCCAACCAACGGTACCTGAACCTTCCCCCGCAATGAGCAATGGAGAGAGCCGAAGGCGGCCAGGTCACTACTGCTAAGGTCCAGGTACCTTTGACTCGACCTTCCACAGGGCGCATGCCGAGTCACCACGGTGCTAGGCTGGGACGGTTGCTCCGGGTCCGGCCTGCGATCTCGAAGCGTCCGCCGGCCTCGATTCAATTTTTTTTTTCTCTCTCTATCCCTAGATCCTAAATTGTTGTTGGCATTGTACCTCTTGAATCCTAACAACCTCGATCGACATCACCCTCACGTCTTTTTTTTCCTCTTGCCTGGACCTACGACGCCTACTTTTGCCGCCTGTTGCACCTACCTCGACGGATCCTGTTTCTTGGTTATGACATACCGCTAGATCTGGCCATCCCTGAAAACCGCTATTATTCGTTGCATCTCACGTCCAGGTGTCGACCACACATACTAACTTACTCATCGGAACTGCTCGGTGGCCAAGTCATATTTTTTATGCTTCCTCCGCGACCTGCAACTTCACCAATCATCAATTGAGGACATATCATTGGCAAAGTCCTTATTGAGACATTCGTCCATTCTTTTGTTCGACTCCGACCCCGCAGTCTCAGCCACACCCTCGCTCAACTCACTCATCCTCGACAGCATTGGCGAGGCCTGTTGATCAAGCATGGGGAGCAGTACTCATGGCAATTCACCCAGCCTTGGCTGGGTGGTGCAGAAGTTTGGTGGCACAAGTGTTGGCAAGTTTCCGACAAAGGTATCTTCCGATTCATCGTCTCATTGTGACAATGTCGCTTCAATTCGGCAATGAATGGTCTTGCTAATGCTTGCCCGGAATCGGCTTAGATTGCTCAAGATATCGTCAAGTACGCTCTTCATCTCTTCCGGCCCCTACCATGCATTGAATTGGGCTGACAAACTACCCCAGGACCAGTCTATCAGAGAACCGGGTCATCGTTGTATGTTCTGCCCGGAGTACGGGCAAGAAGGCTGAGGGAACCACGAGTCGGTATGAGATCCCATAGGCTGCTGAGATATTGAGTCACCCGCCGTTGACACGTTCGTCTTCCTAGGCTACTGGGCGTATATGCCAAACTCAAGGCGGTGGGCGCTGCCACAAGCTCCGAGGATGATCAATTGGCCCTTATTGAGCAAGCTAAAGGCTTCATCATGGACATTTGCAACGATCATGTCTTTGCCGCAGAGTCGTTCGTTCAGGACGACACACTAAAGGCTTCTCTTGTTGACAAGATCAAGTCCGAGTGCCAAGAGCTTGTTGAGTACATAGTTGCTGCCAAGCGCTTCCACCTGGAAATCAACTCTCGTTCCAAAGACCGGGTCATTAGCTTCGGCGAAAAGCTCAGTTGTCTTTTCATGACCAGCCTGTTGCAGGACACGGTAGGCCCCATCTTTCATATTCTATCCCTCACTCATTCAGCTGTACTTTCTTACTGATTCACAACTTGAAGGGCGTCGAGGCTGAATATGTTGACCTGTGCGACCTCCTGCACAGCGATGGTGTCGGGGATCAAATAGATGGCAACTTTTACAAGACCGCCATTTCTGCCTTCACAACCAGGATCAAGGCTTGCGGAGAACGCATCCCGGTCGTCACAGGATTCTTCGGCAACGTTCCAGGCAGTTTGATCGATGGCGACATCGGGCGTGGGTACACCGATCTGTGTGCCGCTCTCTGCGCCGTCGGGCTCAAGGCCGAAGAACTTCAGATTTGGAAGGAAGTGGACGGTATATTCACGGCAGATCCTACAAAGGTTCCAACGGCACGCCTTCTACCATCCATCACGCCATCCGAGGCCTCGGAGTTGACGTTCTATGGCTCCGAGGTCATCCATCACCTGACCATGGACCAAGTCATTCGTGCGCAGCCTCCTATTCCCATACGAATCAAAAACGTCAAGAACCCTCGTGGAACAGGCACGCTCGTTGTCCCAGATCTCGGCCTATCAGCAGGCCATCAGCTACACCGGTCGCGGCCGTCACAGGTACGCCTCGAGATAAGTAAGAAGCCGAGGCGTCCGACAGCCGTGACGATCAAGGACAACATCACCGTCATCAACGTGCACTCGAACAAGCGGTCCATCTCCCATGGCTTCTTTGCCAGAGTATTCTCCATCCTCGACAGGTATTCCATCTCTGTCGATCTCA
Organism: Stachybotrys chlorohalonatus IBT 40285; assembly: GCA_000732775.1. Taxonomy (NCBI): domain Eukaryota; kingdom Fungi; phylum Ascomycota; class Sordariomycetes; order Hypocreales; family Stachybotryaceae; genus Stachybotrys; species Stachybotrys chlorohalonatus. The sequence goes on from KL660879.1 coordinate 89,916, forward strand.
TCTCCACCAGCGAGGTCCACGTTTCGTTGGCCATCCACTTCGGGACCGTCGAGGCTGAAGCATTCTCCGGGGCCTGGAAGGAACTGGAAGAATGCGGCGACGTTAGTGTGTTGTCTGACATGGCCATCCTGAGTCTCGTGGGGGCTGAGATGAAAAACATGGTCGGCATAGCTGGTCGCATGTTTTCCACGCTGGGGGAGCACTTTATCAACCTCGAGATGATTTCCCAGGGTACGTGCTTTCCGGTTCCTTCTCACGTCCTTCTTTTTTTCTTCTTTTTTTTTTTCCTTTCTTTCTTTCTTTTTTTTCTTTGGTTTTTTTTCTTGGTTCCTTGGCTGACACTGTTTTGCTTAGGTGCAAGCGAAATCAACATTTCTTGTGTTATTGATGCAAAAGACGCCACGAGGGCGATGAATGTCTTACACACGCACCTATTCACATTTCTAGAGTAAAATTACAGGGCTATGGAATTATGGTATATACGCATTGGTACTCAAAAGAAGGAAGGGGGTTTGGCAAGCATGTCTTCTTGGGTATAGAGCAAAAGTTGGTTTCTAGTAGTAAGAAGGTGTTGGTTGGAGGAAGTAAAGGCATTGGGCTAGAAGGTATCATTGTTGTCAAAATGTAGAAGCATGACGACCTTACTACTCGACAAATAGCCTACACGCGTCGGCACCACCCCACCATTGGAAGGCCTGTATTTGCGGTTGAAGTCTGCACCTATCTCCAGGGTAGCCCATGGCGATTGTGTGACTGATACTCCGGCTACAGCCAAGTTGACAGCCTATTCTCTCAGAGGAGGCACTGACATATCCCATGCTTGACTATGCTGCAATCACCGTCGATATATACACCTTTGTGGATAGCGAAACGACGATGTTGAGATTGAGAGTGCTTCATAATCCAACCCCATCAATTACCTGCAAAGCTGCCTGCCTACATGCTTTGTGGAGAATCACAAAGTAGGTGAATGCATTCCGCCATAGTCGTTATTCGAAGAGTACAAGAAGGTGAAAAACAACAGCAAGGAAAACTAGGATCGACGTGATTATGGCACTTGAGGCAGGCAGAAATATGGATGTTGAAATCGGACAAGGTACCTACGTTAAGGGGCTGTGATCGATAAGTAACCCGCTGCTGCCCCTCCTTCCGGCAGCGGCACCCCCTCGCCCCCTGTCTATAGCGGAAACCTGGAGCTGCTTCCATTCCTGGACGACGTCAAAGCCCGGCCTGCTAGTTACACGTCGTGCCTCCGCCTCATCCCCCAGCTCTCTATCATCAACTAACGACCAACACGGCCTCTCAATTGCCGCGTAGACCCAATCGACTTCTTCCCTGAACCTACAGGCCCGCGATTGCCATCTCTCGCGGCTCCGAGCGTTTCGACAATGCATCACCAGGTGCCAGGATATACTTGAGGAACGGACACCGTAACCGAAGGTGTGTCGTGGAAATAGGAGCCTACCAACCATCGGGTCGATTCGCAGGACGCATCGCGGCAAACCATGCACAAATCAAGAGGTGCCTCCGCCGCTCGCGGTGGCAGCATCCTCAGCGCCTTGCAAGCTACCGAGATGATTGATGCGAGATCCAACCTACCCGCAGGTACCGTGCTCTGGGCGTCGGACATCGCACTGGGCCCCTGACTGATGTGTGGTGTTGCAGAGATACTCGTTGCAATCCTTGACTACTTGCCCATCGCCGACCAGATGCGCTTCGCTCGCGCCTCCCGCCGCATGCGGGAGATGGTGTACGACGACACCCGCTGGGTGTCCCGGCTGAGGATGATGAACTGCTGGAACGAGCGCGAGGCGCGGCAGCGATTCGAGGATTATGTACGTCGACGACGTGAGGCTGCCGAGCGAGCCAACGCTGCCGCCAAGCAGCAGCCCGACGGCGCCGTGGGCCCTCAAGTTGTCACAACCCTTTTCGATGCATCCGCGGAGGAGAAAAAGATGCAGTCAGATCCTGTCGCCGGACTGCAGGATGGGTTCGAAACGATGACCATCGGCTCGCCGGCCAAGGACCCGACCCGTGACCCGTCCGCATATCTGGACGTCTTCAGCAACGTCAAGAGCATCCGGGGCGGAGCGAGACAGGAGTATGGCAAGATATACGGCGCCCTGGCACCGTTCTATTACGACATGATCAAGGCGAGGTCCCATGCAGATCCCATCATATTCCAGGCATTCCGGGACCCAGAGAGCCAAGCCAAGATGCTGTCGAATCTGGTTCGCTTCGCCAAAAGCGACTTGGCCGAGGGTTGCCACGAACGCGAGGAGAGGCTGAAGTCCATGACAGCCATTTTTGAAAGTGCCGTACTGCGGGAATTCGAGCAAGGTTATGAGTTCTGGGACGTGGACGGGCGGATGCGAAGATATGCCCATGTTCTCCACACTCTGGACAGTGCTAGGGGCGGCGTGGATCTCTTCATACAGAAGCATCCGATATTCGATGATCGCGAGCTGATGGTCAATCCCATAGACTGTCTGAATCGCGGTTCTGCGGATGACGTTTCCCTGGAACCTTCTCGGCTCTACTTCGAGATCCTCCTAGCCAAAGTGAACGACCAGGCTGGCGTGATTGAGCGCATATTCCCCGAACCCTCGAATGTATTCTGGGTGTTTTTGGACAAAGTACGCGACGATCTGATCCACGAGTACACGACGACATTGTTTGACGAATCCCATGAGCGTAGTCTTGCCTCGTACCTAAAGGCTGTATCGGGTATATTTGAACAGACCCTGCTGTTCTTCCAGTCGGTGAAACCTCCACAGGATTTCAAGGGCAACATTGACGAAAAGGCCGTGGAACTGACGCTCAGAGTCTTCGAGCCTCATGTTGACCTCTACCTACAGGAGGAACTCGACTGCTTTATCCGCCAGGCTGACGCCGAGGTCGCTGATTGGGACAAGAAACTGTCGGAGCAGGACTCATCGCTTGAGTCCTTTTACATGTCCAACTTCAACCGTACAGCCGACAAGAAGGACTTTTTGAGCTCATTCAAAAAGGTCATCATGATGCCGGTGACGGTGCTCCCAAGTTTCCCAATGGGATCTCCATTTGGACAGACAAAGCCTGCCTCAACAACTTCTAATACCAATATTACGACGCTGAATGCCCCCCACGAACCTGGGATAGCAACTCCAAGCACAGGAGTCGGCTCAGATGACCGACACAGCCCACTTCCAGAGAAGGCACCCACCGACGAGCTGGCGGCCAAAGCGGCCCTGATGACATCGAAACTTGAGGGCATCAAGACGCTGTTCAGCGTCGAGGTCGCGCTCAAGCTGGTGCACACCGCCAAAGCGAGTCTCGGGAGAGCGGCCGTCTTCATCAAATTAGGGGGTCAGGTTGGGGGAGAAGCCAAGGAGCAGTGCGCAAACATATTCGTCGCGCTGCTGCGCATCCTCGGCCAGAAGCACATCAAGAGCGGCTTCGAGCTTGCGGTAGATCACCTATCACACTACAATCCTCGCGAGGTCAGCGACCACAACCAGTCAGGGGTGGCGCCGCTCGTCACCTTCATTGAGCTGGTCAACGTGGGAGACCTCATAAGTCAGATGATTGACGTCTTCTACGAGCAGCAGCTGGCGACGCCCAAGATTGCGGACAAGAACGACTTCCTGGACCCGGCTGGGCTGGCCAAGAAGAAGTTCGAGCAGATGCTCGACGAGAGTGTGGCGGCCGGCCTGAACAAGGGCATCGACGTGCTGATGGACGAGGTGGAATACCTCAACGGCACGACGCAGCAGCCGACCGACTACAACCCGGCGCCCACCGGCTCGGCGACGGACAAGACGGGGAGCATCGGCGCGGACCTGGACATTGGGCCGACGCCGACGGCCAGGCGCATCGTGGACTTGGTGTCGTCGCACACCAAGATGCTCGTCGGCACCACGGACAAGTCCATGCTCGACGTCTTCAACGGCGAGGTCGGCCTGCGCCTCTTCAACGCCATCTGCAAGCACCTCAAGCGCCAGCGCGTCAGCACCGACGGCGCCGTCAAGCTCATCGCCGACATGAACCTCTACTTCGACTACGTCCGTACCCTGCGCAACAACGACGTCCTGCCCTACTTCCGCGCCCTCCGCGAGCTCAGCCAGATCTACCTCATCGACCCCAGCCACGCCAAGGACATGGCCACCGTCATCGCCGACGGCGACCGCTTTGCCGGCGTCTTCCGCGCCGAGGAGGTCTACGAGTATGCCCAGCGCCGCGCCGACTGGTACCAGGTCAAGACGAGGGTCGAACGCGCCATGTACGGCATGGAGTGTGCGCTCATGTAAAAAGAAAGAGGAGAGGCGGAGAAACCATCTGAAATTGGGAAAGAAAAGAAAAAGCGACATGACGCGGAGTCGAGGGCATTGGAGCGTGATTTTGGGGACATAAAGCATATAGCCACGCGAAAAACACATTGGAATGATACTTGAGCAATTACTTGAAAGGGCAAATATGTCTTTGTCTCCTTCTTTTTGTGCTCCTATTAAATCCCCAACATTTCATATACATGTCTCGTAACCGCCCGACGCCAGCTGTGATGAACAGTGCATCCTATATCCATAGGACTTCCATCCAAACCGAAACCTGGCCTTATAACGCCATTCCCACGCTTGTGCCTGTTTTCCCGTGACCAGATGTTGGTATCTACGTAATTCCTATATGTACACTTACAAGGGAAGTCATCCCTCACGCGCTCAGGAGATGCCGCACTCACGTCTTTGACGCATTCGCTGCTGACCGAGTGCCCAATAGAAAAGAGGAGCATGTTTATTTCTGCCCGAAATCGAGCTTGCGAGCAATCTTGGCTCCCCTGCCGTCGTCAATGACGCCAGGGCGACGCTTGAGGTCGGCACCCATCTTCTCCTCGCCGCCGCCCTTGCGAGGCAGGTCCACTTTGCGACTGGGCTTGGGTTCCGCGTGCCACCACGGATGCTTGAGCATGTCGCGCGCTGTGATGCGCTTCTTGGGGTTGAGGATCAGGGTCTTGATCAGTAGATCGACGCCCTGGGAGCCGACCGTGCCGAAGCGCGCCTCGAACCAGTCCTTGCTACGGAGAGGTATCTGACCGGAGACGGTATACTCTGGCAGCTTGGAAACCCCAGGCCAGTTGTCGTCGGTTGGGGTACCGATAGCATCGCAAATCATCTTGACCTGGTCTAGCTCCGTGTTACCGGGCATGAATGGAGCGCGCAGGATCAACTCAGCAAAGACGGTACCGACCGACCAAATGTCGACGGCGCCGCTGTAGTGCTTGGCACCGAAGAGTAGCTCAGGGGGTCGGTACCAGCGCGTGATAACGTTGGAGGTCATGTTTTGGTGTGGGTCGGCGAAGCTACGGGCAAGACCAAAATCAGCAAGCTTCAGCTCGCCGTCGGCAGCGATGAGCAAGTTGTTGGGCTTGATATCACGATGCAATACGAAGCTCTCGTGGCAAAACCAAACGGCGCGGCCCAGCATGCCCATCCACGCCTTGATGTCAGGGGCACCATAGCGGACGTTGTCAACGTCGCGGATGAGCATTTCCAGGTCGCCAAGTGGTAGATACTCGAGGACGAGATTAAGGTTCTGGTCTTTGGAGGAGAAGACGGAGAGGAGGGAGATGATGTTGGGGTGCCTCAGCTCCTGAAGGTGCTTGAGTTCTCGGACGGCGTCGGGGGCCATGCCTTCTGTGTACTCTTTCTGTATCTTGATCTTCTTGATGGCGACCTTTGTGGAGGTATCCGAGCGTAGGTGACCGAGAAAGACGATGGCGTAGGTACCCTCGCCTAGTCGTTTGCCTGCGAATCGCCATTGGTGGTTAGCCCATGCTGGACGTTGGCTGGAAGCTCCAAGCTTTGGAACGTGAGCTTCCGGACGAACTGGGGGCTAGGCGGAATGTCTAAGCCTAAATGATGATTTATCTACCTTTGACATATTTGCTCTTCTCCTCCTCGTTCATCTGCTCAGCGAGGTCCATGGTTGACGGGAGGTTTGGCGAACGCAGGGCTGAGTCGAAACCGGGGCCGGAGCCAGAGCGGAAAGCGGTGTCGGGGGAGAAGACAAGACGAGCCGGATCGGTAGGGGAGCGTGGTAAGTTGATTGGCGTCGGGCGAGCTATTCGGGCGCGATGTTGGTGGTAACTATTCGATTCGAAGGGGCGGGATCGGGAGATGGGGAGACAGCACGTGAAAGGCGAGAGAGTGGAGAAGTTAGTTGACCATTCCTTTATTACGGAAGAGGCTGCCAGAGACGGTGTGGAGGATGATGGGCGACGGTGTGCGATGTTGGGAGGTTGTGGCAGGTTCGTAGTGGAAGGGCAAAGTTTCGAGGTTGAGGCTCGGAAAGTACCGGTTTAGGCGTCGCGAGAAGTAGAGGAACTCCACTAAACACCACAACGCCGACAACTATTTCCAACACGGACTCCGCGCCACTGATGGCAGAGATGGATACCAAAGTACCCGTCCGGGTGAATTTGGCTGGATCCTCTCAACTGATTCGACAATGATCTAGACTTTGTCGTTTCTGACTGCCACCCACTGTCTTACGCTGCTGCTGCACCGGCTTGTAGACATGCAAGCATGATCCAACAGCCCGGTCAAGTATAATAGCGTCCAGGACAAGCGGTGATGAAGAAGATGGGAGGAATCAAAGAAGTCGGTAGAGCGAGAGAAATTGTAGACATCTATGGCTCTTGCTTGACCTGGACGCTGGCCGTCCGGGCGTACCTGCTACTAGACGGACTGACCTCCACAAGTTGAAGAACGGCCTGACGTCGGGCAGGTGCGCCAGGTGTGAAGCTTTCCTTGATCCACAAACACGCATAGGGTAGGCACTTGGCTGAACTCACCCAAACCTGCCAACGTCTCATTCAACCGAACCTTTTCGTCTATCCACCAATCACGCCCAACGGCCCTCTCGTGGCTTCACTTGGGGCCGGACAAGCATCGGTGGCCAGACGGAATCGGACCATGATCCTTGCATGGACGTAGAAAAAGCTTCAACGCCATACAAAGAATGCCCAGTAATATAGATGCGCTCCCGCCATCCGTTCAACCAAACCTTTACCCGAAGGCTGCTGCTACAGTCGATGATGTCCTTCATCGTGAACTTGGTTCTGGACCCTCGTCGTGGCTAGCAAAAGGATTGCTTGACCATCAGCCACCCGCCGCCACACCGAGCTGCCGTGAGTCAAGGGGGTCGTTGAGGACGAATACCGTTGACGAGGGAAACGGCCTAGGGGCCATGTAGCCGATAATTCTGCATGTGCCTCTGTCTGTTGTTGACCTTTCCTCGAGACGACATACTCCAGGATGGGCGAAGTTACAGCAAACCGGAAGCAGCACATGCCAGCCAGGAACAATATCAACTTGTCGACGGCAGACATGGCACATGTCTATTTAAGATGAGGCTCACTCCTCGTTCTCAAGCTTGTGAATCCTCATCAGCTCAGCACTCGCTTGCTTTCCGCCATCATCAGCACCGTACTCTCCTTGCTCAACTATCGTTTCTCGAGGCATCTCTCGCTCGCCATCATGAAGTACACCTTGGCTCTGGGTGTGCTGTGCGCCGTTCCCGCCCTCGCCGGCGATTATCCCAAGTACTACGACCACAAGGACTTTGTCATCTCCGAGGTCTGGCACGAGGACAATGGCTACAACCGTGGCCACCACCACCACCGCCCTCAAAAGCCTCACCATCCTCACCCCCAGAAGCCTCACCTCGAGCACTACGAGAAGCTGACGGAGAAGATTGTCTGCGAGAAGCTGCACTTCTTCGCCGCCGAGGCCGACTACATCTACGACCTCGTCAAGTCCATCGACTGCGACGACCGCAACGCCCGCTGCTGGGAGCCCGTCAAGAAGGCCCTGTACGAGCTTGAATGGGAGCTGGATCTCTTCGACACCAAGATTGACAAGTCCAACCTCAACAAGTGCTGGGACTGCCGCCAGGAGGGCAAGATTGCTTGCTGCTACCGCACCGTAAGTGTTTTTTTCTTTTTTTGTTTTGGTGTATGCTTTCTGGACGAGGGCCTAATCAGAACGTCCGCAGTATGCCGAGGCCATCATCCGCCTCCTGAAGCTCATCAAGTACAAGAGCGAGTACCTCGAGGGTGGAACTGACAAGTACATCATCACCGCCATCAACAGCTTGCGCGCTGCCGACTACGTAAGTGAACTCTGAAAGCCAAGCACCGCGGCCCCTGGGGCGCCCTATGTGAAGTGGGAACATTTGGTTCTGACTGGCGATAGACGTACGTGTACGAACTTGTCCGTCGCATGCACTGCGAGAAGTACGAGCGCGAGATCATGCAGAAGCAGGGTGCCGTCGACGGCAGCACCCACGGCTCCATCCGCGAGGCCTTCGCCGAGTTCGTTTTCACGCCCTACATCACCGGCGACGACTTCAAGGAGCCCAAGAAGGGCGACAAGAAGAAGGAGGATGACAAGAAGAAGGGTGACAAGAAGAAGCCTGAAGAGGAGGGTGATCATTACCCTGAGCACCACGACTAAGTTAAGTCTGGGCCAGGCTAGCTGATGGCTGCGGAAAACATGAGAGACGACGATGGCTTCCATCACCGAAAAAGCAACGCGCTGCTGATCTCGTCTCCAAAACATTTGTTCCTAAATAATTATAATTACGCGTACATAGATATACGGCGGGCTGGTCTCAAAAGACTCTATCCCCCGGCATGGCAAGAGAACCACGCATGGCTCGTGGGGTGGGAGTGGTCATTTCTGGAGACGCACAATTAAAGAACATTCGCTTATCATCTGATGGTTGCTCTACGCATGGGGTTAAACGTTTGAGACAAGCTTGATCATTAGTTCAGGAACGTGTTCACGTGCTTGATAAGATTTGCGAATACTGTACCTCGATGACTGCACACAGATGCAGGGTGTAATTTGAATACCACCGTGCTCAATTGGGGCGCTACCAAAGAGGAAAACCCCTAACACTATCTCGAGGCTCTGTTAAGCATAGTGACTGGTCATAGGCTGCCTAGCAATGGTTGGGGCTTCCTAGCACATTTTTATTTA
>KL660881.1:0-31385 GCA_000732775.1 Stachybotrys chlorohalonatus IBT 40285
TTTTTTTTTTCTAAGTGTTCTTTATAAGTGTTCTTTCTAAGTGTTCTTTTATAAATGTTGTTTTTAGATGTTATTTAAGTTTTATTGTTCAGGATTATCTAAAGAACTCATTACACATACCCCCCCTTTATAAATGTATGAAATAGATTATAAATATAGTTCTCAATGCCTAATTGAGTGTTCGTATTAATAGGTTGACTATTTAATATATTTAACTCTAAAGATTAAATGAGCTAAAGTAGAATTCGAACCAAATCTAATTTGTGATTTATCACAAAGAGTTTGCAGATTTGTTTTATATAAATATTTGAATTTATACAGAGTTTAATGATGATTTAATAAATATCTAATCTATTTTACATTATGCTTATATAAATAAAACAAACTAGACAAAACCTTTTCTACAGATAGTGCGACTTGAACACACAAAACTTTCGTCACCTTGGCCTAAACAAGGTCTGTTTACCATTTCAGCATATCCGTATTAAACTATAATATTTTAAATACAGTATTTATATAAAAAAGTTCTTTTAAAACTTTATCTTATGTATATTACCATAAGTTGGCAAATAAACTATATCTATTTTTAATAAATACTATTTAAGAGTAAATATAAGATTTTCCTCCTTTAAGTATTTTTGTCTTTACATGTTGTAATTTTTTACTCTATACATGGTAAAAAAACTTAAAAAGAAAATTACCTTTTATTAAATATAAGTTATTTATATAATAAGTTATGAGACTTACAGGATTCGAACCTATATTTTGAGGATTAAAAGTCCTATGCATTCACCATTATACTAAAATCCCTTTTTGCTCCCGATAAGATTTGAACTTATAACCTAAACAGCTTCAATGTTTCGCTCTACCGTTGAGCTACAGAAGCTTATTTTGGAGATACTAAGACTCGAACTTAGACTACTGACGTGCAAAGTCAGTATTCTACCATTGAATTATATCCCCTATTTTATTTCTTTAGATAATAAAATCATATTATTTTATTGATTATTATTTTATATACATATTTAGCTTGTCCGAGGAAGGACTCGAACCTCCAAGACTAAATGTCAACGAAGCTTAAGTTCGTTGTGTTTACCAATTTCACCACTTGGACCTATCTAAATACATATATTTATAGTATAATTAATGTAAAACTTTAGGGCTAAAGTGACTTGAACACATATAAGTACTGTCATGAGCAGTATGCTTTACCGATTAAGCTATAACCCTTTACATAATTTTACAATTAAAATTATTCAATGATTTTATCAGATCAATAAGATTCGAACTCATATAGTCCCTGTCCCAAACAGGGCACCTTACCATTCGGCCATAATCTGTTTATTTTATTTGTATTATGATATAAATTAAGCACTTAGATTAACATAACATAATATAACTAAAAATTTGATTTTTTTTACGCGGGTAGGGGACTTGCACCTCGCTATCTTTCGATCATGAGCCGAATATGTTTACTATTACACTAACCCGCTTAGACTAGACAGGTTTCGAACCTGCGGTAATAGCTGTGAAAGGGCTATGTCTTAACCACTTGACTACTAGTCCTAACGATAATATATTATTCACGAAATATATATTCATATTAAATAATTATATATTAATCTTAGTATATTTATACAAAACCTAATCAGTTAGTAAATTTTATCTGTTTATACTTCGGTAATTTTTTTTTCAGCCGCTTTAACGCCATTACGCTTCAGTATAAAAATTATATAGATACCTAATATAAAAATTTATCATGAACATCTTATCTTATACTAATTCACAAAGCTTAAATTTTTTAATAAAAAAATCTGACCTCAAGTAAATCCTATTGAATTATAAGAGGAACTAAAGAAAAATAGTAATAATTTGTAAAGCTATATTTAGCCCAGTATTGCTTTACTATTGACAATTTGTTAATTTATCATTTTCATCATTCTTACTATCACCTTTTTGGTAGTGTATTAATCTAATACTAATAGTAAGAATAATATACACAATACAATATAAACTAAATTAATACTATTTGCACTTTAACTATAATAGCTCAGTACAAGTATCGCACTTGTGTCTATTGTTTACAAAACAATTGCATTACTTTTATGCTAACCAAACAAAAACAAAAAAACAAAAATAAAGGATATATTTATAAGTAGTTATTTATTATCTTAGTACTTTATTCTTACAAATCTCTAGATTCTTACGGATAAAGCCTATCTTCGTAGTATTATACTACGCATATTTAAGAAATATATTAAGAAAAGTTTCGTGCCTCTATGCTTTCAGCACTTCTCTTTAACCAATTTAGCTTTCCTGCCGTGCTTATATCATCATTTATCCTTGTGAAGGAAACATCCTTATGTAGTATTCTACAAATATATATAAATATATATTTAATATTTAGGTACATAAACAACAGGTAAACCAGGGATTAGTAACTATATTCTAATCTGAGCTTGCGCCCAGATCAAATTCTTCTTGTTCCTTTCGTACAAAAGTTAACTCTTATTCTATTCTAATTCCCTCTAGAAGATAGAAACCATACTGTCTCACGACGTATTTAACCCAGCTCATGTAACTTTTTAACCGACGAACAGTCGTACCCTACATAGTTGCTGCATCCATGAGGATAAGTTAAGCCGACATCGAGGTGCCAAACCGCGCACTCATTATGTACACTCTTGCGCAAATTAGCCTGTTCTCTATGTTATCATTTCATTTCCATTTTTCTCAAAATGGTTCAGACTATGTCTTCATTTTCATATTTAAATATATTTCTCTAAAATTTATTTAGCTCCTATTCATCCTTTTACAGCAAAAGCTCCTATACGTCGTTTTGTTGTAGATAATGAATAACTAACATTTGAATTTGTATTTCCTTTAAATAAAACTGAACTTAAACCTTGATATGAAGAATCTATATTTTTTAATCCACCTTTTCATTTCATAAAATATAAAGATCTATCCGATCTGTAACGTGTAGTTAATCTACCTTTTACTTCTAATCTTATACCTCCTAAATTTTTATATCGAATAGTATTATAAATAATACTATGTATATCTTTATCTTTATAAAAATTATCTATTAATTCTACTAAATTATTAGAACTTTTGTTCCGAAGCCCTCCTTGAGAAAAAAGAGAAATAATCTTTAGATCTCTATAGTTGTTAAAGAAATAATTTTTAGATATTATTCGAGTTCTTTCAATTATTGTATTTACCTTTGGCAATTCAGCTCTACTTAAAATACTATATATTTTTTTTAAAGTACTTCTTTTATTTTTTTTAATTAGCAAGGCTAAAATATTTGTAAAAATATCTGTATTATATATAATAGATTTTAAATTAATTATTTTATATTCTATTTTTTTTCCTGTTATTTTAGTCAAAATATTACTTAATCTAGGTAAAAGAATTAATTTATTAAATTTAGATTGATTAAGTGAATACATCAAATAAGATTTTCTTAAAAGATTTAAATGAATAATAGAATATTTATTTAAAATAATACTTCATATTTTTTTTGAGTAAAGATTCTTTAAGTTTAAAAATTTTTTTAAATAAACTAACTTGTAAATAATATATTTCTTTTTTGTTATAATTTCTTTAGCAAAAAGTGAAACATATTTTGTTGTTAAAATATTATGTATTTTAGTTATATATGTTTTATATAAATCAAAATAACGTTTAATTAATTTTTTACTTAAAGTTTCATTAATTTTCAAGTATTTTTTTGTTAAAATTTTTTTTTCTCTATTCATAGTATATAAAGTTATTATAGCTTTATTATTTGTATATTGAATTTCAGGGTTACTTACATAAATTCTTCTAAAAAAAAGACGTCTTTTTCTTACAGATAGGTATTTACTACCTATGTCTTTATAATTTTTAAAAAATAAATTAAAATAACTTTGTATAATTTTATTTATATTTAAATTATTCACAGGTATATTTTTTAAGACATTTTTATTATAAGAGTAAATAGTATTTTTTCATTCTTTAGTAAAGGAAGGATAATATTTAGTATTTCCTACCTCTCCGTATTTTTTCTTTAAGTAAACTACTCTCTGAGTATTTTTAAGCTGCTGCGAGGTTTCGCCTGCAGAAATGTTTTTTAAATTATGTTTAAATATTTTCATATAGTACAAAATTCGAGTTTTTTTTTTATTTTTTTTAATATATTTTTAATGAAAATGTTGGGTAGTATAAAAGGATTATTGTGGAGAATTAGCCTATTCAGCTACAAGCTTTTAGATTCCTATGGGGAATCACTCAAACTCTACATAACCACTCACCTTATAGTCGTTGAACGTTTTTATTTTATTTATGTTAAAATAAATTTCGCTTCAAATCTGCTAATATAGCAATTCTTGAAATTTACCCAATATGTATTAATTATTCTTTTTGAATATTAAAGGACAAACATCCCTAGCGTAGCTTTTCCAATAATCCAAGATCTTTCCTTTTTGTATCTTGTGATCCTATGCCCTGCTTACGCAACTGTAAGATTTGTAGATAATCAAACAGTAAGGCAAGATTTAGCCGTTGAGCTTTTTAGATAATAAAAACATTAGTTAAGCTATAAGCTCCAACTAAAAAAATAGTAGAAAATTCATACTATTTTTGATTATCTCTACTTTCACTGTAGTGAAAATCTTACCTAATTATAACTATATTTATACTAAGTATAAATATAATTAATATATATGATTAATAATAGTTAAACTATTAAAAATTGCAAACAAATTGTTTGTAAATTATTAGACACACCTGTTTACTCTTTACAGGGTCTGTGCCCCACATAAACTGTCTCCTAGCGATAATTCCTTACCAAAGGTTACTTTTATAAATACAGTAAAGTAGATATAAAAGTTGAACTAGGTTAACTTACTAAAACTTTTACTATATACTAAATAATAATTAACCTAGTAAGGGTTATATTCATTATATAGTAAGTTTTCCTAAGTTAATTCATTCATACGATGAAAAAAATAAAGGGTTCTCATGATTATATAATCTATTACCTTATAAACTGATAATTGTTTAACGTATTCTATAATTAGTGACAGTAAAGCTGCATAGGGTCTTCTCGTCTAACTAGAGGTAAGCTGTATCTGCACAGCTATTCCAATTTCACTGAGTCAATCATAGAGACAGCTGTTGTATCGTTACACCATTCATGCGAGACCGCATTTAACGGCCAAGGCATTTCGCTACCTTAGGACCCTCACGTTAAGGCCGCCTTTAACCGGGGGTTCCGTCTATTTTAAGTAGTAATATACTTAAGTATATCTGTTAACCAGCCGGCACCGGGCAGATATCACACTTTATACTTAGATTTTTTTATCTTTCTGCAAAGTGCTGTGTTTTAATTAAACAGTCGTACAACACCATTTTATGCTTCTTCCTTTTTACTCGATATTAATCAAGAATAATGAGCCCTCCTTATCCCTAAGTTACGGTAGTCATTTTGCCGAGTTCCTTTATGATTGTTAGCTCATTTACGCCTTCGTATTCTCTACTAGCTTACTTGTTTCAGTTTCTAGGTACGGTTGTTTAATTTGTATACAAATATATAATTTGTAAACAAATCCTTAATATTTACTACTTTTCCTGCACATTTTGCACATAAAAATGTTGTCCTTAGTAAAAAAAGATTTTCTCATCGTTCAAACCTTTAGGTAATATAAACTTAGAGGCCGTTACTTAAATCTATCCATAAGCTTTAGGCGGAATATTTTTTCTTTTAGTTACTCATGTCACCATTATCACTTAGGTTAATTTGTTGTATTTTACTTTAAAAAAGTAAAATCTTAAAATAACCCAACGTTCTGCTACCCCATTTATTTATAATAAATTTTTATCATAAATTAACATGGACAAGGTTTCGGTATATTGTTTAGATCCGTTAAATTTTCGATGCTTTTATAACTTAACAAGCGCTCTGTTACGAGGTCATAAAATTATGGCTGCTTCTAAGCCTATCTCCTTGTCGACTCAAATAAAAACCTTCTTAATTTCACTTAACTAATAATTTAGGAACCTTAACTCTTGTTCTGGGCTGTTTCCCTTTTGACATACAACCTTCTCATTCTATGTCTGATAATTCAAAATATATCTTTGCCATTCCGATTCTACATACTCACTGATAAAATCTTCACGATCCCCCAATTTGTACAAAATAAAACATGTATAAACCAGTAAAGAGTTATACATGTCTTGTCTGAGATTAAATTCTGTACCTGCTAAGATATTTACTTAAATTGCCTACTATCATAGGTTTCGCAGAAAACCAGCTATTCCTAGTCAGTGTTGTCTTTCACTATACCTACCACAATTCTTCGGATATTTATGCAACAATATACCGTTCGGACTTTTATAATCCTGATTGTGGTAAAATCCCTAGGCTTCGGGTCTAACTTTAGATACTATACCGTTATTTTAACGCTTGGTTTATCTACGCATGCTTCATATGCACGCTTGCATCTAATGTTAACTTGGTGACCCATTATGCAAAAGGTACGTTCTATAGCTTACGCCTCGAACTGCTTATAAAATTACTATTTACATATCGTTCCCTTACGGTACTTTACACTAACGTGTATGTATTATATTTAGTCTTTGAGGAAGGTTCCCCATAAAGTTTAAACAGTTTATCTACCGTTCTACTTTTTAGACTGCTCTACTTTAACTCACGTTAATCATAGAATCTCTTTTGATTTCTTTTCCTAAAGTTACTAAGATGCTTCAATTCACTTTGTTTATTATTTAATTTCTCTTAGAGTTAATATTATAAATATTTCTTATAAATATTTAGCTATAATTTATTCTCTTTAATACATAACTTATACTCCATAATAATTTCTTTATATACTTTATATAAATAATATATATATATCTTAATTTATTTTGTTTTATTTGTTTCTACGTGTTCTTTTAATTCAATTTTTTTATTCCACTGAAAACTTTATATTGTCTTCTGTTTTTAAATTTAAACTAATGGCTATTTAATTGAAATTTATCAAGAGCACTTGGATTTGAACCAAGAACTAGAAGGTTGAAGCTTCATGTTTTACCATTAAACTATGCTCTTCAGAGAATATCCGATTCGAACGGATGCAGTAATTAAACATAATAAAGCTCAAATTTATCGCCTTAAACCACTCGGCCAATTCCCTTTTCTTTAATTCTTTTAAGACTTGAACTTAAATTTCATTCTTATCAAGAATGCACTTTCACCGATTAAGTTAAAGAACTTTTAAGTCATAAAGGGTTTTAAGCTTTAAGTTCAATAACTTTTGAGTAATAAAGGATTTGAACCTCTAACCTTTCGTGTGTAAAACAAATATTCTGCCGTTGAATTAATTACTCTTTTTATCTTCTTGTTTTATTGTTATGATAATTGATCCAACCATTGCTAATAATAATATTAAACTAGCAAGTAATAATCATATATTATAAGATGTATATAATATATCACCTATAGCTGTTATATGACCAGTTTCAGTTATATTTCCATCTCAACTATTACTTGTTATGTACATTATATTAGATTTATCATTAGAACTTTCACCAAAAATTTGATTTAATGAATTTATATAATTATCTTTTGCTGTAAATTCATTATATAAATTACCCATATAACTATTAATCACAGTTATATTATAAGGTATTGTATCTATTAATATATAATCTAATATAATTAAAGTAAATAAACCTAAAGGAATACTATTTGAATTATTACTTTGTAATTCACTTGTTCGTATACTAATTAACATTAATATGAATAAAAAAAGTATTGAAACAGCACCTATATAAACAATTAAATAAGAAAAACCTATATAATCTAAACCACAAAATATTAAATAAACAGAAATAATTCCAAATAAGGCAATTAAACATATAAGTGCGTTAATTGGATTTTTAATAGATATAACTAAAATTCCACTTAATAAAGCCATTGTACTTAAAATATCTAAACTTTCTATTTTGTATCCGTTGAATACTAAATCAATTGTAGTACTAATATAATGAATATTGGTAAATTAAAAATATACAATCTCGAATGAGGACTTTAAGGTTTATATATGCAAGCTTGCGCAAGCTCTTATTTGTATTTTAGGAGTTCTTTATCAACAAAAGCATTCTTACGGGTAGTCAGATTTGAACTGACACTTACAGATTGGAAGTCAGCTAGTCTACCATTAACTTATACCCGCTTAGTTTAAAAAAACACGCTAACAGCTTTTTATCTATAGATTATGAACCTCAATAGTACATTGATACATACAAGAAAAGTCAAACCACATCTACAAAATGTCAATATAATATACCTGCTTCGTATCCTAGATGGTGATGATCTGTTAAATGATATGCTATTATTCTTCATAAACCTACAGCTAAGAAAATTGTACCTATGATTACATGTATTCCGTGGAAACCTGTACCAAAAAAGAAACATGTACCAAATACACCGTCACTTATTGTAAATGAAGATACACTATATTCTACACCTTGAAAGATAGTAAAGATAAAAGCTAATAAAACAGTAGCTAAAGATCCATAAATTGCTCCTTTTCTTTCTCCTTTTATTAAAGAATGGTGGGCATAAGTTATTGTTGCTCCACTAGATAATAAAATTACTGTATTTAATAATGGTAGTTCAAAAGGATTTACAGGTTCTATACCCATAGGTGGTCATTGACTACCTAATTCTACTGTTGGAGCTAAAGCACTATGGAAAAAAGCTCAAAAAATGGCAAGGAAGAAACAAGCTTCCGATGCTATAAATAATAACACACCTAAATTTAATCCTTTTTGTACGGCTAAAGTATGATTTCCTAAATATGTCCCTTCAGCTATTATATCTCTAAATCATAAAGACATAGAGGCTATAACTAAACCTAATGATATAAATATTAATATATAACTATTATTAAATAAATGCATAGATAATGCTCCATTTGCAGTTAAAGAAAATAAAGATATACTAGTATAAAACGGTCAAGGTGAGGGTGATACTAAATGAAAAGGATGATCTTGAAAATTACTTCTAGTAGAATAAATCAACATAATAAACTTTATATAGTCAATTTTAGCCAGACTAGACTTCGCAGCTGCTATGTTAGATGACAAGCTTCTAAGATGAATCGAACATCTATCATAATATTAACAGTATCATGCTCTACCGTTGAGCTATAGAAACTTCCAAAAAGGACTTCACCATACCTGCTTGGAAGCATACAGTTACTAAACCAACTATATAGGTTATACGGAAAACAGAAGATTTGAACTTCCAGATGTATAAAACATAACATTTAGCAAATGTCTTACCCTACCTATGGCGAATTTTCCTTTACATTCGAATTAAATCAGAATCGAACCGACATCTATTTCCGTGACAAGGAAATCCTTTACCTAATTAAGTTACTAATTCTAGGAGGCAAGAGATTCGAACTCTTAAAAGCTATAGCTATTGAGTTTACAGCTCAACCCTTTTTACCAATAAAGGAAGCCTCCTTTATATATAATAAAATATTATATAATTTGGTTATTGTTAAAATTAATAATCCCCGTGCAACTTCCACTACACGAACCGTATTTCGACTTAACACTAATCAGAAACACATATACGAAGAATATTAATATAAGTATAAATCATATTATTTTTTTGCTTATTATTAAATATAGCAAACTTACTACATGATTTCCTTTCAGCATGCGACGAGTAGTTAGTACCAATCCAAAGTTATATTCACCGTGACATGGTGATTCACGATTACTAGTAATTACCTATTCATATAGTCGAATTTCAGACTACAATCCTTAATATTTATATCCTATTTTGAGAGATTAGCTTAAACTCACGTTTTTGCATCTCTTTGTTTAGGCACATGTGGCACGTCTATAGCCCATAACATCAAGGCCATGATGACTTGTCTTTGTCCCCTTTATTTTTCCTGATTTTTAGGAATAATACTTTATAGTAATAAATAAAAAATAAAGTAAGGGATTATGTTAATTACGTGGAAACCACAGTTTCACAACATTAACTGAAAACAGCCGTGCAACTCCTGTAAAATATTCAAGTTATGGTAAGGTTTTTCGTGGGTCATCGAATTAAACAACATACTTCACTACTGGTGTTAGAAACGGTCTAGTGATTTCAGTTCCTGCGTTGCCACATTACTCTTGAGGTGAAACGCTTACACTTTCATTTATAGACTAAATTGCGTTAATATTTTCACTTTTTACTATTAAAGTGAAAATACTAATGTCTTTCTAACCTATGACGTTCATCATTTACTGCAAAGACTACTTGGGTATCTAATCCTTTTTGTTCTCTGTGCCTTCGTCCTTTAACGTCAGTTGTTACCTAGAGAGTTGCCTTCGCATTTACCGAGTCCCTTTGGTATAAATGGATATAATCCCTCCTCCTCAAGTACTATTCTCTTTTATACAACTCTAGTCTAGTATTTATTTTTTTACTTAGACCGTCTAAGTACCCTTTAAACCTAATTAAGATGAATAACACTTGTCTCTTACGTATTACCGCGACTGCTGGCACGTAATTGGTCAAGACTAAATACATATATTGTCATTATAAATATACAAACAAAGCTTTATTCTTTATAAAATACAATTCTCTAGATAATTTTTTTGATTATCAAACTAGAACTTATCACTTTTCCAAGTCACCAGTTCAGCCCTTAGGCCATTGACCAATATTCCCCACTGCTGTACTAATATGCATTGGGCTTTTTTCAGACCCAATGTGACCGATCATTTTTTCAAATACGGTTACAAGAGATACAGGCTAGTTAAACCATCACTTCAACTACTACCTCTCTTGTCGACACTTGTTGTCCTCTTAAAGCGGGAATTTTTCCCTTTCTTTATATAAAAAATCTAATTTTACTTTAAGGTAGGCGTAAGTATCATATTACTCACCTGTACACCACTTTTCAATTAATAGCTTGCGCACTAATTGAAACGTACGATTAGCATGTGTCAAGCGCTTGGACAGCATTCATTCAGAGCCATCACCAAACTCTATATTTGCATGATGACCTTTTCCCCGGTCTCTAAGTGTTCTTTTGTTAGGCTATTAAGCTAAACTATATAATGTTCAAATTACTATATTAATTTTATATATTTTAAATGTCACTGTTCGCTTTTATATTTATATTAAATTAATAAAAATTTTTTTCTATTTTCTACCTAAGGAATTTAGAATTTAAATTACTCTTTATGACTATATGCCTACTAAGGTAAATTTAAATTAAAATTATAATTTTCCTATTTAATTCACTTATAAAAGTTGTCTTTTTATTAATGTAAATCATTAATGTAAGTCTAAACCATCTTTTATATATGAAGAAGATAATACTACAAACACTTGAGCTTGTATAAAGGCTATGGCTAATTCTAAACCTGAAAAGGCTATTATAAATAATAAAGGTATTAATCCCACAATAAAAAATATAATTCCTGAATTCATGATATTATAAACGAAACCACTTAAGATACTTAATAACATATGCCCAGCTGTAATATTTGCAGCTAATCTTAAACCTAGAGAAACATTTCTAGCTAAATATGATATTAATTCAATTGTAACTAATAAAGGTAAAAGAGGTAAAGGGCAACCAGCTGGTACTAACAATGAAAAGAATTTTAAACCGTGTCTAGAAAATCCAAGTATAGTTGCACCTAATACTATTGTAAAACTAAGAGCAAATGTTAAAGCAAAGTGACTAGTTGAAGCAAAGCTATAAGGTATCATACCTATTAAATTATTAATTAAGATAAATATAAATAAAGTATAAATAAATGGGAAATAAATTTGACCATTTTTTGCATTAATTTGATTTGTAACTATACCATGTATAGTCATATATAAAGATTCTTGAGCTATAGATCAATTGTTACTTACTAATTTGTTATAATTTGTTGCTAATATACTTAAACCTAATATAATTATAGCACCTAATGTTAAATAGAATCCTATATTAGTTAAAGATATTTGTAAATTAGCACTTAATATTTCTAAATTTAAGATATTTCTTATCTCAAATTGATCTAATGGACTAGTTATTTCTAAAAATAAAGACATAGTAGTTCAAATGATGCTAGTCGTTTATGTATATTTCTTTTCTGTAGCGTTTAGTTACAGCCATCGACCCTGCGGTCGTTATTTTATAGATAAATGATTTAACTGTTATTTTAGAGATAAATAACAAACTGTAGAATTTTCTATAATATCCACATTAACTAGAAAATTAAATTTTGTTAATAAATAAACGAGATATAAACAAACGCATAATTCTAGGTAATATATATTTAGATAATATATATAAAATTAAAACTAAAATAGCAAATGCAAACATAACTTCATTTGTATAATAAAATGGTATTAATTGAGGCATATTTATTTTTTTTGTTTTGTAGAATACGTATATATTTGAAAAAACGTAGGCTTAATAATAAAATATTAATTAAGTATATTTATACACTATATATTAAACTATTCATAGAATAATCTAATACATTTAAAATTAATGAAGGATAAATACCTAAGAATACTGTAAATATAATTAAAATTAATAACATAGTAAATTCTCTTTTATTTACATCAGATAAACCATGTTCAACAAATTTTGTAAAAGATCCTCCAAAAGCTATTCTATTAAACATATAAATAGTATAAGCAGCTGAGAATACTATAGAAGAGCAAGCAAAAATTCCTAATAAAGGTAATCTTTCTATTATACCATAAAGTGACATAAATTCTCCTATAAAATTAAGTGTTAAAGGTGCTCCACAATTACCTAAAGCTAAAATAAAGAATAATATAGCAAATATAGGCATTAGTTGAGTAACTCCTCTATAAAAATATATTAATCTAGTACCAGTTCTATCATAAAGTATACCACCTGCACATATAAATAAACCACTTGATACAAACCCATGTGCTAAACCTAAAACTATACTTCCTTCTAATCCTTGTATAGTGTTACTAAATATACCTATTAAGTAAACTGCTGCATGACAAACAGAACTATAAGCTATTAATTCTTTAACATCTGTTGTTCTTAATGTACTTAAACTAGCATAGATTATAGTTATCACAGCTATAGTATAAATTATAAATGTATAATCTAAAGAAGCTTTAGGTAATACTGGTAATATTAATCTAAATATACCATATAAACTTAATTTTAAAACAATGGCAGCTAAAACAATACTACCACCTAAAGGAGATTCAACGTGAGCTTTTAATAGTCAATTGTTTAAGAAAATTGTAGGAGTTTTTACAGCAAATGCTATAAATATACCTATAAATAAGAATACTTGAGTTGTATATTCAAAATTTAATTTAAATAATGTATCAAAATCTGTACTTCCCATAATTGAAGATGTACTTAATATTGATAATAATAAAAATAAAGAACCTCATAATGTATATAAAAATAAATAATAACTAGCATTTACTTTATTATCTGATCCAAATATTCCAATTAAGATAAATAAAGGTGGTAAAATACTCTCGAAAAAAATATAAAATAACATTATATCTAATGACATAAAAACCATTAATAATAAGGTTTCTAATAATAACATTATTATTAAGAAAGATTTTACATTTTCTTTTATAGAATCTCAGTTAGATACTAAAGCTATAGGCATTATTATAGTTGTTAATAATATAAAATATATAGATATATTATCTATACCTAAATAAATATCAAAATATTGTACATTATAATGCCCTTGTACATATTGAAATTGATTACTACTATTATTAAATAATAAAAAAATTATTAAAGAGATTAATAAATTTAATATACTTGTGCTTAGTGCTACGATTTTTATATATTTAGTTGAATTTTGTATAAAAGAATTTATACTAGAGACTAGAATTGTACCTATAAGAGGTATTATAACAAGACTTGATAATAACATTTTTTTAATAGATATTCTATTTTGATTTTAGACTTAACGGCACCTATGTACAGGCGGACCATGGTGGAAATAAAAATTTTTTTATTTAGTGAAATTTGATGTGGGTACTCATAGCCTTATAAATAATCTTGATAAAGTTAACTATGAAATAATTACCTTTTAGTGAGATTATCTAAACAAGTAAGACTAATATGAGTTCAGAGAAGAATATGAATAAATTTACATTAAATTAGCACTGCTAACTTCTTTAAATAAATAAATTTATTTGTCTAATAGCTTGTGTATTAAAATAAGTTTATATTAATAAAAAATATTCCAAATGAATATAATATAGATGGAATAAATATAATAAAAGCAAATAAAATAGGTAATAAGACTGTTCAACAGAAAGACATAAGCTGATCAAAACGTATTCTAGGAAATGATGCTCTTACTCATATAAATATAAATACCATCATAGAACTTTTTATACCTAATATTATACTGTGTAATAAACCATTAACAGAAGAACTAGTAAATAAATGTCTAAAGTTATAATATTCTTGACTGATTATTCAATCTATGTCAATGATATAGGCATATCCATAATTAATTAAATCAAATCAATAAATATGATCAATATCTATTAAATAACCACCTAAAAATAATATACTTGTAAATATACACATTAATACAATACTACCGTATTCCGCTAAAAAAAAGAATACAAATATAACTGCAGCATGTTCAGTCATAAATCCACTAACTAATTCCGATTCAGCTTCAGCTAAATCAAAAGGAGCTCTATTTGTTTCCGCTACAGAACCAATAAAAAAAATTATTAATATAAAAAATAAAGGTATACCTAATCAAATAATTTTCTGAAATTGTACATTAATGCTTAAATTTAAACTATTTGTTATCATTATTATAATTAACAATACAGAGCTTAATACTAATTCATAACTAATTAGTTGAGCAGTACTTCTTAAAGAACCTAAAAAGGCATATTTACTATTAGCACTTCATCCCGCTAATAATATACCATAAGTAGCTAAAGATGATACTGCTAACATATATAATATACCTAATTCCATATCACCTAAAGATAAACCAGGACCATATGGTATTACAGCATATCCTAATAAAGAAAATATTAAGGTGATAGCTGGACCTAAAAAAAATAAAATTAAATTAGATTGTGTTGGTGCAACATATTCTTTCAAAATTAACTTTAATGCATCGGCAAACGCTTGCATTAAACCATAATACCCTACAGCATTAGGACCTAATCTTCTTTGCATACTAGCCATAGTTTTTCTTTCAGCGACTGTTACATAAGCTACTACTAATAAAGCTGGCAACATTAATAGTAAATTTTCAATAAGAGATATAATAGTTTTAGACATTTTTGTTTATTGGTTAGTCTTGAATTATTTGTTCATTTTTTTTTTATTATTAAATTTTTACATTTGTGTTCATTCAATTTAAATTTAATTTTTTAGAAATTAATAACTATAGGATAAATATGTAAAAATTAACTCTATAGTTATTTAATAATTAATCTTATTCTGGAGTCGAACCAAAATCATAATATTAGAAGTATTATGCTCTACCATTGAGCTAATAAGAATTATTATAATTCAATATAATATTTTAGCTTAATATGAATAAAGGGACAATTATAAGACCTTGGAGGAATCGAACCTCATACTAATGATTTGCAATCACAGTGTATACCTTATACATTCAAAATCTTTATATTATCTATATATAAATTGATTATACATATATATTTTAATATAAGTTTATATATGTTTAGTTGATAATTCAACTAAAGTATTTTCAATAATACTAACTACAGGTACTATAATTAAAAAATGAGCAAAATATAATGCAGTACTTATTTGTCCAAATTCTATAAATGGACTTTCTACGTGTTTTGCTCCTAATTGTTGTAATACCAAAAAGTTTGCTACAAATAAATAGAAAGCTATTTTACTTAGAGGTCTGAATTGTAAACCTTTAGTAACACCTAAATCAGTAATAGGTAAAACTAATATAACAACTAAAGCTGCAAACATAGCAACTACACCTAATAATTTATTAGGAATAGATCTTAATATAGCATAGAAAGGTAATAAATATCATTCAGGTACTATAGCAGCTGGTGTTTGCATAGGGTTAGCCATTACATAATTTTCACTATCACCTAAAACATTAGGCATAAAGAATACAAATAAACTTAAAACAAATATAAAAATAAATATAGTTATTAAATCTTTAAATAAGTAATAAGGAGCAAATGGTATTCTATCATAATAACCTGGAACACCTAAAGGATTACTAGCTCCAGCTGATTCGTGAACAGCTATTAAATGCATTAATACTAAGGCAGCTAATACAAAAGGTAATACAAAGTGTAAAGCAAAGAATCTATTTAATGTTGCATTGTTTACAGAAAAACCTCCTCAAATAAATTCAACTATATCTTGTCCTATTCAAGGTATAGCACTAATTAAATTAGTGATAACTGTGGCTCCTCATAAAGACATTTGTCCATAGGGAAGTACATAACCCAAGAAACCTATACCCATCATAAGTATAAGTATTATTGCACCTAAAACTCAAGCTAATGTTCTTGGAGCTCTATATGATGCATAATACAAACCTCTACCTATATGTAAATAAACTAAAAAGAAGAAAGCTGACGCTGTATTACTGTGTAAATAACGAATTAATCACCCATTATTTACATCACGCATAATATGTTCTACAGAATTAAATGCTTCAGCTACACTAGGATTATAGTGCATAGCTAAAGTAACACCTGTTATTATTTGTATTATTAAACAAACACCTAATAATGAACCAAAATTTCATAAATAACTTATATTAGTTGGTTGTGAATGATCAATTACATATGCATTCACTAATTTTAAAAAAGGATGAGTTTTCAAAATCCGCACGCTAATAACTAAAATTTTCACTTAAAACATTACACTTTATTCACCCTTAAAGCTAAGTACTATATACAGAAAGATCTTTATAACTAAAGTAAAAAATTATAACTTAACTCTATACAGATTATAGACAGTGATCAATCTAAAGTGGTTTAAATAGTCAAATATTTTCTTTCAACAATTTTTTTTTTATTATACTACAAGTTTTTGTATTTGTTTGTTTCTATATGTTCTTTTAATTATTTATTTATATTTTTTATTTTAAGTATAAATCCACAATTATAACTATAATTATCATGTAAAATATTGCATAATTAAAATAAGCTACTCTTGTGAGATTTTTTAAGATGTAACTTTATAATCAAGACATAATAAAGTTATACTTGATATTATAATAAAACTAACTGAATCAAATGAAGTTGTAATAAAACTAAACATAGATAAATAAAAACATATACCTAATAAAATGTAAAGAGCGTAATCAGTTACAACTCCTTTACTTAAACTAGATACAGTTTTACTTATTCAAATCATAATTTTATATATACCATAAGGACCAACTCATTCGATACTACCTTTATCTAGTATTTTAGTAGTTTGACTTCCTAGATTCAAAGTTACATCTACTATATATTTATTATAGAAATATTCAATCAAGAAACGTTGATTAAAAAAACCGAATACATAATACCCTAAATTCGAAAATTTAAAGTTTGTAACTGAACTAGGTAAAAATTCAGAATATATTATACCTATACTTGAAAATAAAATAGTTAATATAAAAGGTAATAATTTAAAAATAGTAGGTACAGCAAATTCAGTATTAATTAATATTTCATGTAAAGGATGAATATATATACTATTATCGGCAAAAAATCCTGAACCTATCCCTATAAATATATCTTTAGTTATATATCCAAAATATACAGAAAATATTGCTAGTATAACTAAAGGTAAACTCATGAATATATCACCTTCGTGTGCATTTTTATAATAATTCACAGGTCCATTAGGATTTGTTAAGAAAGTTAAATATAGAACTTTCACTGAATATAATGTAGTAAAAATAGCACCTATAACAGCAATAACGTAAACATTTATACTGCTAAAATTATATTGACCATAGGCTGATTCTAATATAAAGTCTTTACTGAAGAAACCTGTCATAAAAGGGAAAGCTACTAAACTAAGACTAGCCATTAATATAACTGTATAAGTTAAAGGTAAGAATGAAATTAATCCACCATATTTTCTTAAATCTTGGTTATCTGCAACAGCGTGTATTACAGCTCCTGCTCCTAAAAATAATAATCCTTTATAAAAAGCATGATTTATTAAATGGAATATTGCTATATTATATGAAGATAATCCTATAGCTATAACCATCATACCTAATTGACTCATAGTAGAATAGGCTATAATTTTTTTTATATCTTGTTGGAATAAACCAATTAAAGAACTAAATACAGTAGTAACAGCTCCTAATCATAAACATATTAATAAAACAGTTGAACTATATTCTATTAAAGGAGATGAACGTATTAATAAATAAACTCCAGCTGTAACCATTGTAGCTGCATGAATTAAAGCAGATACTGGTGTTGGACCTTCCATAGCCATAGGTAATCATATATGTAAACCTACTTGAGAACTTTTAGCCATAGCTCCTATTAATAAACATATACCTATAATAGTTATTATATTTTCATTAATATAAGGAGATAGTGAAAATACTATACTATAATCTAAATTACCTAAAGATCATAATATAACAAACATACCGATTGTTAAAAAACAATCTCCAACTCTATTTGTTAAAAATGCAGACATAGAGCTTTGATTTGCGGCAATTCTAGTAAATCAAAAACTAACTAAAAGATATGAACATACCCCTACACCTTCTCAGCCTACAAACATTAATAAAAAATTATTTCCTGTTACTAATATAATCATCATAAAAGTAAATAAACTTAAATAACTAAAAAATCTTTGATTATGAGGATCATGGCTCATATATCCTATAGAATAAAAATGAACCAAAGAACTAATTATTAATACTGGGATTAACATTGATACTGTTAAACTATCAAATTGAAAACTTCATACTATATTAAATGATTCACTATCTAATCATTTAAATAAATTTATTGAAACTGGATTATTATTAAATCCTACTTCGAAAAAGCTAATAATAGCTAATATTGTTGTTGTTATTATACTTAAACAACTTAAAATACGACTACCTGTCACACCGACTTTTCTACCAAAAAACCCGGATACTATAGATCCTAATAAAGGTAATATTATTATACTTAAATACATTATTTATAATCAATTGCAATACTTCCTCTTAGTCTATAAAAAGCTACTAAAATTGCTAAACCTATAGCAGATTCTGCTCCTGCAACAACTATAATATATATAGCATAAGTTTGTCCTATAATATCGTCTATATGTATAGAACTTACCAATATTAAAAATGTTATAGATAATAGCATTATTTCAATAGAAATAAGCATTAATATTATATTTTTTCTATTAAATACGAAGCCTAAAACTCCTATTAAAAAAAGTACTAAAGTTAAATTCATTTTCTTTTCTTTTTTATTTTGCAAATTATTCATACATTCATTGTATATTTTATACATACATATATAGATAGAACTATTTATATTATATTAAATAAATAGAAATATTAACTATATAAAGGTATTATAGACTCGAACTATAATTTAGATAGCCGTAATATCATGTTTTTCCATTAAACTAATACCTTTTTTTTTTAAGTTAGTATAAAATACCCTTAAAAAAATTTTTTAAATTGTAATCAAAATTATTAAATAGGACTTGAAGGTCACCCTGTAAAAAATTCGTATGTACGAATTCTAAATAATAGAACTTAATATTACATATTCATTCTTTCATTTAACCATTTCAGTAAAAATTGATTAACGTGAAGTTCTTTATTTGAAAATTGAGCAGAAATTTTACCATTAGGTAGCATTCTAAACAAATTTGTATTATTTACTTTATTATCTTTTGATTCTACAGTTAATCTCTTCAATTCTTTGTATTCGTCATTAGTAAGTTTAAAGTCTTCAGATTGTCAGTAACTATCTGTAATACTACGAGGAATATCTCCCTTTTTTGCCTCTACAACAAATTCTTGTGCTTGATTAGCCAATTTAGATAGAAGGTCATGCTTTTCAGAATCAGGTCTATACTTATACTGAAGATCCTGGAGTACAGAACTTACGCTTTGCCCGTTTGACATTTCCTCAAAAATAGTTCGTTTATGTGGCATTTTTTCAGATCCTCTACTTTGAATAACTTCATGCACTGTTTCAAGGCAAGTTTTACTTTCTATACTTCCTGAACTTCCTATACTTCCTGAACTTCCTGGACTGTTTACTGGACTTCCTGGATTACTTCCAGCATTATCACTAAATAAATGAGAATAGTTTTCACCTAAATCTGATAAACCATACTGGTTAAATTCACCCATATAAACGTACGTTTGACCAAAAAAATCCGCGCAATGTAAAGAAAATAATCAAGAAATAATTTCAAATAAGCAAAATGCCATAAAACTATTTTCTGTTGAAAAGTCAAAAGAAGGCATTAACTCTCTTATAGTATTAAGATGTCCATGTATAAAGTCTGTACTATAATTAAAATCTTTTAAGATTTCTAATGAAGACTTTATAAATTCCTTTAAATAATCTACATTAGGAATTCAATAATCTGCGTATAAAGTACTTAACAAATTTTTTAGCGTAAAGTCTTTTAACAAAAGTGTAAAGTCCTTTAGGAAAAGAAAAATTTTCCCTAATAGACCTATTATTCATCACATATCTATATTGTGGTAGATTGATGATGATTTATAAATGGATCATCATCTTAATTGGAATGTTATAAGTAATATTTCCATCATTTTTTTTATTTTTGTATATATAATAATTTTACTCAGAAGTATATAATTAACTTTGGTATAATCATTGAACAAATGATTGTAAGCTACAACCTTCCACAACAATAGGCATAGAACTATGTAGAATACCACAAATTTCAGAACATTGTCCATAGTATACTCCTTCCCTTGTAAGGAAAAGGCTCACTTGGTTAAGTCTCCCTGGATATGCGTCAGCTTTAATCCCTAAAGAAGGACAAGCTCAAGAATGAATAACATCACCAGATGTTATTCCAACTCTTACGTGTGTTTTTATTGGTATTCTAACACGGTTATCTACTTCTAATAATCTTAAAGTACCTTCCTCTAAATCTGAATCTGGAACAATATAAGAATCAAATTCAATAGATTCTCCATCAGAATTTAAAAAGTCTGGATATTGGTAACTTCAATATCATTGGTGTCCTTCTGAAACAATAGTCATTGAAGGATCATTTACCTCATCCATTAAATATAATAATTTAAAAGAAGGAAAGGCAATAAGTATTAATATTATAGCCGGAGTTACAGTTCAAATTAATTCTATTAAAGTACCATGGTTTAAATATTTATGAGACATATATGCACCAACGAAATTTCACATAATAGAAAATAACACTCAACCTACTGCAAATAATATTAAAACTAGATAATACATAACATTGTCATGTAATTCTATTAACCCTTCCATTTGTGGAGTTGCACTGTCTTGAAAATATAATCCTCAAGCTACTGGTGCATCAAAAAAATACGTAGTAAATAACATTTTTAGTTTATAACTTTTTTATCCCTTATTTATAATCTGTATAATATTAAAGGTACTTTATTTACATTTAAGATATTTAGCTAAGCAACTATAAATTATTTATCTATATTTATAAATCTAATCTATAATTGCTTGCTGTTTTGTTTATGAAATTTATATAAAACTTATAACCTAAGCTACATATAATAATAATAATGCCATCATTAAAGCAAATAATGCAGTTGCTTCAGAAAAAGCAAAACCTAAAATAGAGTATGAAAATAATTGATTTTTTAATGAAGGATTTCTGGCTACACCTATAATTAAACACCCAAACACTACTCCTATTCCTACACCTGCACCTGCTAAACCTACAGTAGCTAATCCTGCACCAATTATTTTAGATGATTGTAACATATTTTTCTTTATATTCTTTGAAATATACTCAGAAAATATTTATGATCTTTATACTAGGCATAAACATAAAGTAATAAAAACTGGTAATTTTTCTGCTTAAGTATATACCTAGTTTAGCTTCTAAGATGAATCGAACATCTACCAGAATATTAATAGTATCCTTGCTCTACCATTGAGCTATAAAAACTTACTTTTCAATTTTGGATTTAACACTTTTTAATTTAAATTTTTTTTCTATTAAAAATTACATATAAAATATAACGAAAAGTTTTATATTTATTTTTAGAAGAAGTCAAAATTATTATTATTGCAGGTAACCAGATTCGAACTGACGCTTACCGCATGGGAAGTCAGCTAGTCTACCATTAACTTATACCTGCTTATATAATCTTAGCAAACTTAAAAAATATTTTCAATATTAGCGAAATTAGGAATTTTCTGGTTTTGGGGGAACTGGTATACATCTTCAAGTTTTGTCTTCTTTAGCTTGTATAACCATTCATAATAACTCAGGGTTTGATATTGCAATTCTCCCATTAGCTACGGCTGTAAGACGTAGTATCATAGTATTAGTTCCTGTATCCATCCTATATGTAAGCCTGTACTTTCCATTATTTAAAAAACTAGTAGCTACTATTTCTTCAAACTTAGCTCGTTCAGGCCCAGTTAGACGTCTACCACTATTTGAAGAAAATTCATCATAATTAAACGGAAGGTAGTTAGCTTGTAACTGGTTTGATACCATTTGTAGATTTAATTTTCTTATTATCCTATCAAACGTGTCATCATCATCACCTCTTGCTTTTATTTGATTTGGAGTAAGAACAGGTATAGGATTAAGAAGTTCATGTATTTTATTAAATAGTATAAAAAATACTATAAAGGAAAATAAAGTAATAATAATAATAATTAAAGGAGAAATAATAGTATCTATATCCAACCGGGGAGTAAGGAAATCGAAAACTAATTGGAATTTTTCCCTGAAAAAATTCTCTAAGTTTAAATTATATAAGTTTATATTTTGTATTTTGTAGTTCCCCATAACTTATGATAAGATTTGAACCTATACCTTAAACAATTTTAATGTTTCGCTCTACCCGTTAAGCTACATAAGTTTATTTTGGATATTTCCATTTTTATATTTAGATTCTTATTCATTTTCATTTCCACAAGCACTAAATGTATTAATAAATTTTTTCGATTTATAAAAATAAACATTAGATTGTCTACTATCTATTTTTAAAGCACTTTTACCTAATTCAAATACAAATCCTGCAGTAATTATACATATAAATATAAGTACAATTAATAAACCATAAGTACCATTTTCATAGCCACTTAAACCAAAAGGGTATATAACTAATATTTCTAGGTCTAGTAATAAATAAACTAAAGCAAAAATAAAAAATTTTACACCAAATTGTGTTCTATTTTGTCCAAGAAAACTGTGAAATCCACATTCAAAAATACTATATTTTTCTTGATAGGGGTTATGTGGAGCTAATAAAAAATTAAGAAGTAAAAAAACTATAGTTAAAATAGATACAAATACAAAAAGTAAAGTTACGCTACTCATTTAATTATTAAATAATACTTGTACCAATATGGTACCCATGCTTAGTCATTCTTTATTTATAAATAAAAATAATAAAATTGTTAGTGTAATAATTGAAATAACAAAAGATATCGGACTAGATATAACTATATTACTGTAATTAAAATTAATATTTTTAATGTTTGTGTTATTTTGTTTAGAGGAAGGCTTAGCGTAGCTACCTAAAACATTACCTTTTAATGTTAAATTTACTAATAAAGTATTAACTTTATAATCAGGTAAACTGAAAAACATTTCTTTAATTAAACTTAAGTAATATATAGCACCTATAACACTAGTTAATATTGCAACTAAAGATAAAAAAATTAAACCTTTATCTAAAGCTGCGCTTAATACCATCTGTTTACCAAAAAATCCAACTAAAGGGGGAACCCCTACAAAAGAAAAAATAGTAATAGCTAAACTTAAGGCTAATACAGGATTTATATAAAAATAACCTTTTAATTGGCTTACTAATTGTATAGGTGAATTTGTTTTATCTATTAACTGTTCATATTCTTTATTATCACTTGTATAACAATATAAAGAAAATCCTATAGCTATTAAAATAATAAAGGCATTTAAATTACTTATAGTATATTGTGTTAAATAAAATATAAAAGCTTGAGTAGATTCAACGCTAGATATACCTAAAGCTAATAACATAAAACCTACATGAGATATAGTACTATAGGCGAATAATCTTTTTATTCTAAATTGAGTTAAACCAACTATAGTACCAACAAGTAAAGAAAATAATGAACTCATCAACAATATAAATGTTCAATTCATGGATCCCTGACCTACAGAGAAATTAGTATTTGTATAATATACTAATTGCAATAATAATATAAATATAGAAATTTTAGATACTATTGCTACAAAAGTTGTTACTATAGTAGGTATAGCATCATAAACATCCGGAGATCAAAAATGGAATGGTGCAGCACTTACTTTAAATAAAAATCCTATAGTAAATAAGATTAAAGAAAGATTAATATAATAAGGTTTATATCATAAATCTGTTACGTTTATATCACTTATACTAGTTATAATATATAAACTATCTAAACTAGTAGTACCTGAATTTGCGTACAATAAACCAGTACCTAGTAAAATAAAACATGAACTTAATCCTCCTAATAAAAAGTAAATTAACCCACCTGTAGTAGATAGTTCTGAATTTCTATATATAGTACTTAATATATATAAACCATAACTTTGTAATTCTATCGCAAGAAAAATAGAAACTAAATCATTAGTAGACATTAAAAATATTGCACCTGTTATTACAAATAATAAAATTAAAGGGTATTCTATTATTTTCAAATGTTCTCCCATTTTATTTATAATTTTTGTATTATAATAAACAAATGTATGCAATATTACATCTTTTATAGATGAATATTCAGGTACTCAGACTTTTCTAGGATAAAAACTTGTTGTAACTAGTATAAATATACTAACTACAAATACAAATATGTGAAATATTTGCGTAATATTTGTAATTAATAATAAACCTCCATGTAAACCTATACCTTTAGTGATTACAGTTAAAGAGGACATATCATTTAAGATACAATAAATTAAAATAAGCATAACAATTCTATTATATAAAATTGCTATATCACGTCTTGTATTAACGGCATTAGAAAGTAGAAGAGATAAAAGAGAAGTTAATAACATATTTTAGCCTAAAGAGAGAATTGAACTCTCATCTTTAATGTATGAAATTAAGGTTTTAACCGTTAAACTAAATAGGCTTACTTATAATTTAAGATCAAGGGTGAAAACCTGGACTTGAACCAGGAACGACTATGCCACAAATAGTTACTTTACCGATTAAGCTATATTCACCTTATATTACATGAAAAATATAATATAATTTAATACTAAAAAACTGTTAGCTAACTATCCATAACTAAAACCAAATACGAAATAAAAAATTAGTAAACAGGTAGAAATACTTATACCTAGTTATACTATTTAAATT
Organism: Stachybotrys chlorohalonatus IBT 40285; assembly: GCA_000732775.1. NCBI lineage: Eukaryota > Fungi > Ascomycota > Sordariomycetes > Hypocreales > Stachybotryaceae > Stachybotrys > Stachybotrys chlorohalonatus. The sequence continues at coordinate 25,609 of KL660881.1, forward strand.
ATTTTAAGTTTAAATTTAATATTTAAAAACTATATTGATTTCAGTTAAAGATTATCTAAAATTGATTGTTATTTAGATATCAACACAGTAAGGATATTCTTACGAGTTTTATCCAATAAAAGTTATTTTTTCGAAAAGTTTAAAATACAGTATTATTTATATCATAAGTGATACTACTTATTTTTGACCTTAAGATCAATTGAAGGTCTATAAGAATATTAACTACTAACCTCTACCATTGATCAATAGAAACTTTAATTTTAACTGCAATTTTTAGCTTAAAAAAAAGTAAATTTATAAACCTTTATATATTTATTCTAATTAAAAAATATTTATATTACTTTGTAGTGGTAAACTTACAAAAGCGTGCGGTTTGGGTGGACTAGATAAGCCTCATTCTAAACTAGAATAAGTTCTGTTTAAATTTGCTTGAAGGATATCTGTATAAAATCCAGGTATATATCAAGGATTACGACTTGCAATTTTTCCTTCTACTAATTGTAAATAAATAATATACATGAATAATCATGCAGCTATTACACTTACTATAGATCCAACACTACTTATTAAATTTCACCCTGCAAAAGCATCGGGATAATCACTAATTCTACGCGGCATACCTTGTAGACCTAAGAAATGTTGAGGGAAAAATGTAAGATTTACTCCTATAAATAGTAATCAGAATTGTATTTTTGCTAAATTAAAATTATAATTTAATCCTATTATTTTTGGTATTCAGAAATATCATCCAGCAAACATAGCGAAAACAGCTCCCATACTTAAAACATAGTGAAAATGCAATAATTTTTATTTTTTACGTTTTTTTAAATTTGTTTCCATAGATTTAAGATTAATTTTTAAACCTTTTATAATTTGTATGTATTCTTTAAATAAGCTTATTGATTCTTTCGGATAAAAGTTTTCTTTATTACTATTAATATTATTAATAGTAAATTTAAATTTTTTTTCTTGATTATCGTAAGCTTCATATTCAATTTTAACCCTATCAAGTTGTTGGGGTATAGATAATTGAGGTCTTTCTTCTATGAATATAGTTTTATCCCATTTTCTATTACCATAAAATTGTTTATTTTCTATAATTATACCATTAGTATTTAATAATTTTTCATTTTGAATATTTATTACTTTATCTTTCATTTCTAAGGCTTTTTTTGTTATATCTTTATGTGTTTTCTTTTTTTTAGTGGAGCCACTATCAAAAAAAAAATCTCTAGACCCTTTAGGAGGTTGCTTATTGTCTTGAAAAAATAATTTTTTAAGATTTCAAGAATTACCTGAATTGAAATTTTTTATATTTAATATATAATTAACTACACGATTAATTAAAATATCTGTTAATTTATTAACAAATTTATTTAAAAGAATTATTAATAAACATGCAGTTAATAAAATTAAAACAAAAAACATATACTTAATAAGGAAATAATTAAAAGTTTTATTATCTAGTTTATCTATATATTTTAAATTAAAAATATAAAATTTGGTTATTCTAATTAACATAATAAAAGCACTTATATTAAGTAATATTACACAAAGTAAGTCAATTAGATAATTATAAGATATACTATTGTAATATATGAATATACTGAATATAATAAAAACAAAAGGATTTAGCTTTTGTATATCTTTAAACACATATAATATTAATTGATCTAAAGCATAATCAATTTTAACTTTTCACGAAGGATTTTTATATTTAAATAGATCAAGAATAAACAACAAAAAATATTTATTATTAAATACTAAACAATTGTAAACAACACGAATTAACTTGTTTATAGTTAAAATAAATAAGGGTATTAAAAATTTAATACAAATTGTAGTTAATAGAAATTCTAAGTTAAAAACTGAGCTTTGTAAATTAAGGACTATATCTTTATTTAATTTACGAATAAAAAAAACTTTATTTCATAAAGGATTTTTATATTGGATTCAATTTAATAAAAATTTAGAGTAAAGTATATACTCTATACTATTATAATCCGAATATTTATAGTTTCTTATCATTATAAAATCTTTTATTTTACTTACTCTATAAAATTTATAATCTGAATATAATCTATTTTCCATAAAATAATTATATAAGTATATCATACCTTTCACAGTTTTAAATTTAAAATTTATATCTTTATATAAATTTAAAGAATTTAAACCATAAACTTTAGATGGTTTATAGTAAGGTACAACAAAATCTAAACATAATTTAGAAGTAGATATATCATATTTAAATTTTAAAGAACATTCTATTCTATTACAAGTAAAATTGAAATGAATAGAACCAATTATATCTACTAATCCTCCAAAATATGGATCATTAGCTGGAATTATATAATTTGGTTCTAGTATGACTATATTATTTAATAAACAAACTTTTTTAAAAGTATTTAATTTAATTCTTATTAGTCCATTTAAATTATTAATTAAAGAATAGATAGCTATTTTATCAGAAATTATTAAACAAGATTTTTTTTTTTGAATTTTTATTTGACCTGTATGTAATTTATTTTGAATACGTGTTAATATTCTTAAATCTCGATTATGGACTTTTATTTCTAAACTAATAAACAATAAATTACCAAAAATATCTTTTTTTATTTTAAAGTTACCTCCTCCATCTATTATCCCGGCTAATCAAGAAAAAAATTTGATATCGGAAGGCTCATTGTTTTTTGTATTTTTTTTGAATTTTAATAATTGACGTATAGTCTCTGAGAATCCTTTATAGTTTTCTGCTGATTGTATACCAATATCTTTATTAGATATAGTAGAATTATTCTTTTGACTATTTAAAAGAAAGTAGTTTCTTTTTTGATCTAGATTATTTCGTAGATAATAAGTTATAAATAGTAAATAATTAACTAACAGTATAATTTCCAGCATATAGTCAATATCTAAAGAATAAAAAATATCCTTTAGGCCCATTTGAGCAACAACATAATATGTATCGTGAAATGCTATATCAAGTGTAGCATTAGCTAATACTACACCACTTAATCCCCCTACAGTAAATAAAAATACAAATCCTAAAGAAAAAAGCATAGGTGGTGTTAATTTTATAGATCCTCCGTAGCAAGTTGCTAATCAAGAGAATATTTTAATACCTGTCGGTACAGCTATAATCATTGTAGCAGCAGTGAAATAAGCTCTAGTATCTACATCTAATCCAACTGTAAACATATGATGTGATCAAACTATAAATCCTAATATACCTATAGACATCATAGCATAAATCATACCTATGTAACCAAACACTGGTTTATTTGAACTTGCAGATATAACTGTACTAATTATACCAAAACCAGGTAAAATTAAAACATACACTTCAGGGTGACCGAAAAATCAGAATAGATGTTGGAATAATATAGGGTCTCCTCCACCTGCTACTTCAAAGAATGAAGTATTAAAATTTCTATCTGTTAAAATCATTGTAATAGCTCCAGCTAATACCGGTAAAGTTAATAATAATAATACCGCTGTTATTATAACAGCTCACCCGAATAAAGCTAATTTATGTAATCTTATACCTGGTGTTCTCATATTAGCTATTGTTGTTATAAAATTTACAGCACCTAATAGACTACTTATACCTGATAAATGTAAGGCAAAAATTGCCAGATCTACACTAGGTCCACTATGGCTTTGTAATCCAGATAAAGGAGGGTAAAGTGTTCATCCTGTACCTGCACCACCTTCTATACAAGCAGAAAAGACTAATAATAATAAACTAGGTGGTAATAATCAGAAACTAATATTATTTAATCTAGGGAATGCCATATCAGGACCACCTACCATTAATGGTAATAAAAAATTACCAAAACCTCCTATTAATGCAGGCATACGTTTTACACATAATCTTTCGAAGATGAACGGACTATATCTTTATCTTTAAGTAAATGTTTTACTTATTAAGATATTTCACGTGTAGTCTCTGAGGAACCTACTAGATAAGAAGAATATTTCTTATTTTTGGTTTCCTGCTGATTGTCTAATCCTTTAAAATGTCACTGTATCCCACTGCTATTTTGTAGTCCGCGGTACTAGTTCTAAAGGCTCTAAAGAGATTCCAGCATATAGTGAAAAGAAAGTTAAATATTTCTACTTAACCCGGCCATGCCTTTCTATTTAATCTTTATATGTAAATTCCCACTTTCCTCTGTAATAACCAGGTTTTTCACCTTTTAAATATTCTCTAATAATTTGACGATCTCCTTTTAAATGATTAGCTAAACTATTTAACGATGGGAATTCAAGATCCTTACTTGAATCACCCTTAAATTTAGCTAATATAGTTTTAGATGCGGGATGTTTAACATTGTATAATTTTCGTTTGTTAGAAACTAATTCTGTTATTTCTTCTATACTTAAAAAATTAGTATTTTCTGATTCTTCTATCATTTCTATAGAAAAGAAAAAGCTATCTAAAAACAAATCACCACTATCTAAACAATTACTTAAAGTTTTATGATGAATTTTAATTGTATTGTACATATGTTGTTTTGACTCAAATATGTATAATAAAGCAAAATCTTCTGAATTATAAATGTACACAGGAGTACCTATTTGTTTACGCAATATATCCCGTATTTCCTGACTCATCGGTTGATGATAACCAGAACCATTTGCTACTAGATCAACATTTAAGCTTGGTTTTAATGTATCAATAAAGTGTTGCTCTAATTTGACTACTTCGTCTAAAGTACACTTTTCATCCATAATGTATAGAGTTAAATTGACGTTATTAAAACCATGTTTATTGAAATAACCTAACACTTTACGTGCTTTAGTATTAAGTATAGAGGGCATAAAATAAGAACTTATTCTATTATATAGATTAATAGAATGTCCTACATAAGCATGCTTGTTATCTTCTCATACATAAACACCTTTTTGATTTTTAGCTATTTTCAGGAGAACTTTTCTATTAGCATAAGGGTTTTCCACATATACTTTACTATATTTAGGTATATTATTGTTATTTTGGTTGTCATGTTTTTGCTTACCACCGTCAGTTATTAGAATATTATTAGTTTGGTTATTAAAAATTTGAGAGGTTGTGTGAAAATTATGACTAAATAGTCTTCATTTGTTGACCATGAAGAATATCATTAATATAGCATGAGCTGTTATAATACTGTTATAAAGTTGATTGTCAGCTATAAATTGAACACCTGGTCCACTTAGTTCTAATCTAATTAAAACTGAAAAAGCTGTACCTAATAAACCTGAAAAAAGACCAAATATTAAATATAAAGTTCCAATATCTTTAGCATTAGTTGAATTAAATCATCTTTCTGTACCCATTGACATCTGAGATCTTAGCTCTAAAGATAAATTTTGTTGAGAATTCTTATTTTCTTGAGAAATCACTTATAATTTATGAAGAATATTCTTTATGCATTTATTAATTTACAAAAACTTTTATAAATAATAAGTCTTATTTATAAAATAAGCAAGCTGTAAATACTCTTATCTTAATGCTTAATCATAATATGTTTTTTTTTTATTTATTATTTAACTTGCAACTATTTATTATTTATCTTTATTATTTTAATCTGATATTTCAGTAATTTTTGTGATTTAAGTCATTAATCAAATCTAAGTAAGTAATAAATAGAAATGTATAAAATTTTTCGAGGAGTGATTCGAACACTCATGGGTAAATACCAAAAATTTAGGACTTACCTATTAGTCAACTCGAAATTTAAACTAAAATATAAATATAAAGATTGAATTATTTCTTTCGAACTTTTTTTTTT